>JABFQC010000881.1:0-22592 GCA_022817085.1 Psilanteris sp. ZL-2020
ATTTAATTTGATTTTTTGTATTATTTGTTTCTGTAAAAATAGTAATTTATTTGTATTGTTTGAATCATATTATTTTTTTTTTTTTATTTTTTTTTTTTTTTTTTAAGAATTTAATATGGAAATAATCAGATTGAATATAAGTGTTTTATAAAAACTGATATTGATAATACGAATAAAATTCCAAAAAGTTAAATAAAAAAAAAAGAAAGAAAAAACGCGATATTTATAGATATTTATAGGAAACAACTAACTAGTTGTATCTAATCTTCCAATCACCCACTAATTCGAGTCATCGTGACTCATCCTTAATGGTCACTTTATTTTTATGTTTGCTATTCAAATTTGTAGTTTTCAATTAAATCATGGTTAAGAGTACGATCAATCAACTTTGAATTAAATTTGTTTAATTGATTATTGAATGAAATATTTAATAATGTATATTGTAAATGAATGTGCTCATAATTAAAACATATTTTGCGTTGTTATTAAAATGATTGTATATGTTTTATAATTGAAAATCTGTTTAATTAAAATTTTCCATTCAATTACTCCGTATATTCATTCATTTATTTCTAAATTAAAGATATTTATATTCATCGGTACATCTTTACAAATGTCAATTTCGTAATGCAGGTCGTTTGAATAATTTCCATAATTAAATCAATAAATTTGGAAAAAAATTATAAATTTTACCAAGCCTATATCAACACCAATGCTATATCAACAGAACAACAACTTTCATTCGCAGTTTAATACAGCGTAGTTGTTGCATTCACAAATTTCAAGACTAAATATATCAATATTCAATTTATTTGTTAATTTAGTAACTCACGTTAAAGTATTGTTGGGTATACAGTTCGATCTGCAATATTTATTATGGAAAGTCCCTTTCATTATACAGTTTCTAACAGCACTCGCGGATTCAATTACTCAATCACATCCATATGTAATCCATTACTAATTATAATTTATTAACAGATTTACAAATGAATACCAACAAACTCTTTCCTTTAAAACGCTTGAACATCAAAATCCATTTAAATCTTTAATTTAACTTTTTTTTTTAAATTTTAATTTAATTTCGTCCAAAAAGAATTGTTACCAACTCTTTGCAAGGAAACTTAATTAACGAATTAGAACAGCTTCTGATTGGAACATGCCTGTATTATAGAAGTCGAAAAATCAATACGACGTTTTCAACCTATATAGTCGTGCGAAAAACATTGCAGCAAATTTGCATTAATTTGCTGAATTTGCAGTCGCCAAACCGATCACTAATTTAACGGACGTGCTTTAAAATTTACATATTTATATAGTTATAAATGTATATATACACTGAGAGAAACAAATGACGAAAAATTACTATCTACATCATTAATTCGGAACTATAAAAGAATAAACATAATATTTACTATCTTTAAAAGTAATATTTTATGAGAAAGTAGTCATTTTTTTAAACTTACTTTTTACTATTAAAAATAGTAAATTCTTTTCTTTTTCTCTTATGGTTCCAAATTAAGCATATAAATAGTAATTTGTCGTCATTGATTTCTCTAATTGTACATATATCCTCTACGAATGATAGGAAAATAAAAATGTATGATTACTTTTCGCAGCAGCAAACGTTACATCTGTTTAATGCCTCTTTCTTTTTAATTTCAGTTGCTGCATCTCAAGTCAAACAAGTACTTGACGGTGAATAAAAGATTGCCAGCTCTTTTAGAGAAGAATGCTATGCGGGTCTACCTTGACGCTAATGGCAATGAAGGGTCCTGGTTATACATTATGCCCTTTTACAAACTTCGCAGTGATGGGGACAGCGTTGTCGTCGGCGACAAAGTGATTTTGGAACCGGTGAATGCCGGTCGACAAGGTCTTCATGTAGCTTCCAATTACGAACTCAGTGACAATCGTGGCTGCAAGGAAGTCAACGTCGTAAATTCATCGACATCTTGGAAGGTTACGCTGTTTATGGAGCATAGAGAGAACCAAGAGGAAATACTAAAAGGTGGCGATGTCGTTAGATTATTTCATGCAGAGCAAGAGAAGTTCCTGACGATGGACGAATACAAAAAGAAACAGCACGTTTTTCTACGGACAACTGGTAGAACGAGTGCGACCGCTGCCACAAGTAGCAAAGCTTTGTGGGAAGTTGAAGTACGTGGATAGACTTTTTTTCCTTCTTCCAAATTCAGTCAAATTGCTTTGGGTGGTTGTTTTGCAAAAAAAAAAAGAGTGCATTTCCTGGTTCTTGACAGATCATTATTGTTATTATAAAATATACTTCTTGTTTTAATATGTAAAAGTCGTTTTTATAGATCTTAATAATAATAATAATAACATCCTGTAAAAAATAAGTGATTAATAGTAATTAAAAAGATACAAATAATCACATTTGAGTTAACTTTCTTCAAGTCATTCATTCAATGTGCAAATTTTGCATAACTTTTCATCATTTCTTGTTGCTACAAAATTTAGAGTTGAATGAAATTTGTCTACATCACTTTTAAGAAATAAGAATAAGGTATTGATGAAGTTAGAGATAGTTAAATACATAAAAAGTGATTGAATATAATTCAGTGGGCTTAAAACAAATAATTTTGAATACATTTTAATTAACTTTCTTAATATCATTTGATCAATTTTTATTACTTTTAATCACTTTTTTTTACAGGGTAGGTATAAATTGTTTGCATTGTTTTGATACGCACTTATGGCATATGTGTATACTTTTTGTAGAGCATGTCTGATCGTATCGGAAACTTGATTGGCTTATAATGCAATAATTAACGTTAGAGACTGAACGTGACTTTTATTTAGAAATAGTCGTGGAAGTAATTAATGAAATTAAGTAGTACAATAGCAAAAGTTAATAATATATAATGTGTGCAAAACGTACTTTTAAATTGTTTTGAATGCAAATGATTTATTTATTGGTTTATACATTCATTTAACGTGTAATGTATGTATAATATATAATAACAGTAAACATTCTATTTAGGTTGTGCAACATGATCCATGCAGAGGAGGTGCTGGACACTGGAATTCTTTGTTTAGATTTAAACACTTAGCTACTGGACAGTATTTAGCTGCGGAATATGACAGCGAAGAACCTAAAGAACCAACGAAAGCTAAGACTCGTAAGATATATCACTTTATTAACAATTTTTATAATTATTTTTGTTTTGAAAATACTGAGTTGTAATAAACCTATTTAATATAGTAATAATAATTGTGTAGTTTGACGTTAAAAACAGCTGTATTTAAAATGGTGTTAAATATAATTATAAATTTATAAATCCTCCCAATAAACATTGTACACCAATGGCACTTCTTTTTGTATTACAGAAACAACTGGATCCCTGTATAGGTTGGTTTCAGTTCCTCATAGTAGCGAAATTAGTTCGCTATTTGAACTGGATCCTACAACATTAACTAGAGGTGATAGTTTGGTTCCACAATCATCCTTTGTAAGGTTACATCACGTCTGCACCAGTACATGGGTCCATTCTACTAATATTCCAATTGATAAAGATGACGAGAAGCCGGTCATGTCCAAGGTACTATAACTTAAATTATAATTTGTTTACAACACAAATTAAGCAAAACGTGAAATTTTGATACTTCAAATAATAATACTTGTTTAATTATATTTACTAAAATGGCTATTACATTACTTTATAAATAATTTTTGAATTGTATTTTAAACGATACTAGGTTGGTTGCGCGATTAATAAAGAAGACAAGGAAGCATTTGCGTTACGTTCGGTATCACCAGTCGAAGTCCGAGATTTAGATTTCGCTAATGATGCTTGTAAAGTTCTCGCATCTATTAGTTCGAAACTCGAACAAGGAACAATTTCGTCCAATGAAAGACGAGCGGTGACGAGTCTACTTCAAGATATAGTTTACTTTATAGCTGGTATGGAGAACGAACAAAACAAATCGGAAGCATTGGAATTGGTTGTCACTAACGCAGTGAGAGACAGACAAAAGTTGCTTCGGGAACAATACATCTTGGGACAATTATTTAAGATACTTCAGGTGATTTGTTTAATCGATACTCTGATTATACGTAAGCAATCAAGACTGTTGCTTATTAACGATGTTTTCATTTTAGGCACCGTTCATGGAGACCGTTGAAGGCGAAGGTCCCTTTCTTAGGATAGAAGAGCTTAATGATCCACGTCATTTTCCATATAAGCATATGTTTCGGTTATGTTATCGAATTCTCAGACTTTCGCAACAAGATTATAGGAAAAATCAAGTAAATTTATTTTCACTTCTTGGCATTTAATTTTAATTTTGTTGATATATTTGAATTAAAAAATTTTAATTGCAATTAAGTGACATCTTTAATTTTTTAATTAATAGTTCGTGTAATAAGTGTAAAGAATGGTGTGTGTAATGAAATATTCAATAATGAAATGTATTTTAGGAATATATTGCAAAACACTTTGCTTTTATGCAAAAACAAATCGGTTATGATATATTGGCAGAAGATACGATCACCGCTTTGCTTCATAATAACAGAAAATTACTAGAAAAACATATCACTGCTGCTGAAATTGAAACATTTGTTGGTCTTGTTAGAAAAAACATGCACAATTGGGAATCACGATTTCTTGATTACTTGTCAGATCTGTGTATCTCAAACAAAAAAGCAATAGCTGTTACACAAGAATTAATATGCAAAAGTGTTTTGAGTGAAAAAAATAAAGATATTTTGATCGATACCAGGTAACGTTGTGTTTGTATTGGCGGTTAATAATGAATCATTGATCGATAATTAATTATTAATTAATGGATCGATTTATATTAATTTGCGGTTTGCAGAATAATAGAAACTTCCGTTGAAGTCGAGGATGAAGAAAGACATGAAAACGAAGAACCACAGTATACAATTATTGACGAATACGAAGTAGAACTCGTTTGGAATAACAAACAAGTAACGAACTATTTCATGTTATAGATAATCATTGTGCATGCAAACAAAATTAAGTTAATTAATGTTTGTGTATCGTTTGTCTAATTTTAGAATTCAAGATTACTGAGTGAATTATCTAGAGGAGCGAAAATGGGATCTCCTGAAAATGCAGCAACATTGGATTATTATAGACATCAATTGAATTTATTCAGTAATATGTGTTTGAACAGACAGTATCTAGCTCTGAATAATTTATCTCCGCATTTAAATATTGACTTAATTTTAAAGTAAATATATTTTGAGCCTATATTATTATTTTATATTTATTTAGATAATTATTTTATAATACATATTATCTCTATCTTTTTAGGTGTATGGAAGATGAAACTGTACCTTATGAATTACGAGCGTCATTTTGTCGATTGATGTTGCATTTACATGTAGACCGAGATCCACAAGAACAAGTTACACCTGTCAAATATGCACGTTTATGGTCTGAAATACCATCAAAAATGAGTATCAACGAGTAAGTAAAAATATAATTTTATTAAAATGTGTTTGAAATAAAATATATTTATTTAAATTTAAAATTATTGCCATTCTTGTTTCTTTATAGTTACGATACAAGTAAACCGGATGAAAATAAAGAAGCAGTAAGAGCAAAGTTTAGCTCAACCATTATTTTTGTGGAAGACTATTTATGTAATGTTGTGGCAAAAACGGGATCCTTCGGAGATCAAGAGCAAAACAAGCTGACATATGAGGTACATGATTTATAACACAATATTATAAAAGTACTGGGCAATTAACGGGTATATTTATGATGATAAATATTTTCAAAAGAATTTTCGAAAAAAAATAAAATGTTAAAATAGAATAAATTATTATAAAAGTGTTAATAAATAATTTAAAAAATATATAGGAATAATATATACCAATAATATTTTTTTCAGGTCGTCAAATTAGCTCGGGAATTAATATATTTTGGTTTCTATAGCTTCAGTGACTTGTTACGATTGACTAAAACTTTGTTAAATATTCTTGATTGTGTTTCGGAAGAATTTACGGATGGAAAAATCGCTACTGGTGATATAGATTGTAAGTAATATTGTTAATTGTATATTTATTTTTAAAATCAAGAGTGTTTTATTATATCTATGTTGTCTTTGCAATTTCATTGTTACAAAACTGAGTATTTTTCATAATATAATGTAAAATGTCTTTGTTTATAAAATATAATACAGTTATTGTATATAAAATAGTATTTATTAATTATTACAAAATAATTCATGTTTGAAGCACTTTACAATAAAAAAAGGAAAAAAATATATGTTCTAAAATATGTATTTTCATTTTTTTTCTTTTATTTATATTTTATTGTTAACAAATATATCAATTTGTTTGTAGGATAATCATAAAGTTATTTTTTAAATAATTATTAATTAAAAAATGCTATATGCTATGTGTAAATGAATGATAAAAATATTCCTTTTGGTGTATTTTTTAACATAAATACCGCCAATGTATATATGTATATACAATTAATGTAAATACTAAAATTTAGTTTTTTAAATTTATTTGATATATATATATATATATATATATATATATAAAATTTATAATTTTATTGTATTTTTTTAATTTACCTTCAACAATGTAAATTTTTATAATAATTAAATTTTGATTATTTTATCAAGCTGAAAACATGGAATCAGATGAAGCAGGTAAAGCATGTTTAATAAATTGTAATATGAAATAGGAAAAGCTGATTTGGTTTTTGCGAATATAACATTTGTTATTAAAATACACAATATTTTTATAAATAATCTTATAAAATTGTCACCTGTATATAAAATGTATCGAAATTGTTAATTCTTATTGAAAAAAGTTTATTCATATATCAATTCCATAATTGTCTTCTTATTGTAGAATTTACAATAGCTTTTGTACACTTCACAGTAAAATCTGGTTAGTCATAAACTAATACATTTTGTGGTAAATGATATAGTTTTAATTAGCAAACGGCACAATTTTTTTAAATTATTTGCAAATTATACACTTTTTTGTTTATAAATAATAGTATCCTGATTATTTAATATTTAAATATTCGTTTACATACATTGTATATAATATGTGAATTTTTAATTATTTTCCTCTTAAATATTTCACAATTTTAAAACATTATTATGTACTTTTATATTATCTTAAAGTATTTTGCATAAAATTATTTTGTACTAATTTCTAACATTTCTTTATTAATAGCTGAAGGTGGAGTTTTAAGGTCTATCGGTGATATGGGAGCCGTTATGACGAGTTTAACTCTAGGTGCTGGTGGACAAGTTTTATCAGGAGGATCATCCGCGCGATCGAAACCAAAAGCCAAAAAAGAATATCCTTTGGTGATGGATACAAAGTTGAAGATCATTGAAATTTTACAATTTATTTTGGATGTACGGTTAGACTATAGAATTTCTTGTCTTCTTTGTATTTTCAAACGGGAGTTTGATGAAACAGAACGTGCTTCCATAGATGTAAGTCTTGGACAAAAAAGTATCGACCTCGAATTGATTGGTACACAAGCAGAAGGAATATTTGGCAGCAGGTCAGATAATAATATTTAATTTATACTTACTTATACTTTATTAGGTATACAATAATGTATAGCTACTTTTATTTTAATTAATCATTTATTTAACTTATATTTTATTATCTTCAATTTCAGTGAGGAATATGACGCACTTGATTTGGATGGTCAAGGAGGACGAACATTTTTACGCGTTTTATTGCATTTAGCCATGCACGATTATCCTCCATTAGTATCCGGAGCTTTACATCTATTATTTAGACATTTCAGTCAACGCCAAGAGGTTCTGCAAGCTTTTAAGCAAGTGAGTTATCAGTTTGTTTGGATCTATAATCACAAGAATAAAGATGGAAACATTGCTATAATTAGAATTAAAAAAATTGTCGTATAATAATTTTCAATTTTCTTATAATAGGTACAGTTATTGGTGTCTGACAGTGACGTAGAATCATATAAGCAAATTAAGGCTGATCTTGATATATTACGTCAATCTGTTGAAAAATCTGAACTTTGGGTATACAAGTCAAAAGCTACCGAAGAACATGGCAGTAAGAAAAAGAGCAACAAGGATGATGAAGAAGATTCTACTACACCGCGTAAACCCAAACCACAACTAACGGATACAGAAAAAAAAGGTAATCTTATTTTTGTTCCTATTATTTTAGTAATAATTTGAAAAGTATTTAATATTTTCGACTAATTGTACTACAAATAGTGGTTTTTATGCGATAAGGAGCATGTATGTATGTTTCCACGTTTCCACAAAAGAAAAGAACACAATTTTGTTTATAATATTCGTTATTTACTACTTATTTATTTATTTACTACTTATCAAAGTAACTTACTTTTAAACTTATTCAACCTAAGTCACGAAATAAATCACAAATATTAAATATTATAAAAAAATTGTTATTATTTAAATAAAATTAATGCATTATTGTCTTTTCTAATACTTCTTTAACAATTCATTGATATTTTCAATGAATTTCATATGAATGTCGAAATTAAATTTATTATTGTAGCAGGATCGGCAATTGACTTAGATATTGGACCACCATTACATGCCGAACAAGCTGAGGAATATAAAAAAATCCAACAAATTCTCATAAGAATGAATAAGCTTTGTATCCAAGTTCTACCAGGACAAATCAAGCCTCGAAAACACGAACAAAGATTATTACGCAATGTCGGTGTGCATATAATCGTATTGGATTTATTACAAGTTCCATATGACTCTAAGGAAGACATTAGAATGAACGAATTAATGCGACTTGCTCATGACTTTTTGCAAAATTTCTGTCTTGGAAATCAACAAAATCAGGTTTTATTGCATAAACAACTTGATTTGTTTTTGAACCCGGGCATAAGGGAAGCGCAAACAGTGTGCAGTATTTTCCAAGATAATTCAACGCTTTGTAATGAAGTTAGTGCCAAAGTTATACAACACTTCGTTCATTGTATCGAAACGCACGGAAAACACGTTCAATATTTAAAGTTCCTACAAACAATTGTTAAAGCTGAAAATCAGTTTATTCGAAAGTGTCAAGAGATGGTAATGCAAGAGGTAATATTTTAAATATTGTATTTATTACTTTATGTGCATATATCTTATATTAATAATAAAAATCATGTTTTTATTTCCTGCAGCTTGTACAAGCTGGTGAAGATGTATTAGTATTTTATAACGACAGAGCTTCGTTTAATCATTTCGTTGAAATGATGAAGAGTGAAAGACACCGTATGGATGAAAGTAGCCCACTCAAGTTAGTAATTTTTAACTTTGGTTTGAAAGTTTGTAATTAATAATACGATTATTAACTTGATGTAATATTTACAGATACCACGTAGAGTTGGTTAAATTGCTAGCATGTTGTACAATGGGAAAAAATGTAAACACTGAAATAAAATGTCATAGTTTATTGCCATTGGATGACATCGTTGCAATGGTTTGTCATCAAGATTGTATACCAGAAGTAAGTTGCACATTTTTGACATTTGATTTATATTTCGGATAATTTAATAATAAAGCGTGCATAATAACTATATACAAGATGTTAAATTTTTTATCTTTTCAATTAATTATTAAGGATAATTATTATTCATTTGTTTTGTAATAGAAATAATAAATTTTCATAAATTTCATTATATAATTTATGTATTATATTATATATTATTATTATAATCCGCAATGTATATAAAACTTGTTGAATTATATTCTTTTATAGGTGAAAGAGGCATATATCAACTTTTTAAATCATTGTTATATTGACACCGAAGTTGAAATGAAAGAGATATATACCTCAAATCATATGTGGTCATTGTTTGAAAAATCGTTCATCGTCGATATGGGTGTAATTGCCTGCGCGACGCATGACAGACAACATGCTGATATTGCTTTGGAAAATTACGTTACGAATTGTGTTATGAATATTATTTTGACCTTCTTCAGCAGTCCATTTTCTGATCAGAGTACTACAGTTCAGGTAAAATTCTTTGTGTTTGCATATTTATTTTTTAAATATAAATTCGAAGACTTTGGAGCACCGTCGTGTTTTACACTGTGTTTCGTCTGTTAAACTCACAATGCCTTCAATTTGGGCAAATTAATTATGCACATGCAAATTGGGACGATTTATTATATATTACGCAGGAATGTTTATATTATTCATTGATAAATGAGAGAAGTATGATATTTATAGTTTAAATTAATGTTGAATTTGTTTTAAAATTGAATTTTGATATGTTTTGCTATTCAAATGAAGTTCAGCGAGTTCGAGGTAATTTTAAATAAAGAAAAGAGTATTTGTAAAAAAATTTGTAATTAAAGACTTGCTAGATAAAAACAGCACATGGTAAAATACAAAATCGCACAAAGGTATTACAAAAAATTTAGTTACTGCAAAACTTGTAAATGTTGTATAATAATAATATTTTTAATTAATTTATCAATTTTTTTATCTAATTTTGATTATAGTAAATGAATTAATTTTTAAATTAATAGCTAAGGAATAAAATATAAAATTTTTTGCTCATTACATACTATTGTTAAAGGTAATGAGAACGTGTGAAACATTTAATATCAATAATGACAAGGATAATGGTAGAATAATGATATGAAATTGAGCAGAAACATGTTATTCTTAATTTGTTTAATCTTTGTATACAAAATTGTAAATTAAAATATCACAAATAATATGTATTTTTATAATTAAACATTTCAATTAAATATATATATATATATAATTATAATAGCAAAGGCGTGTTAAAATTAATTTCTACAAAACGTCGATAAAATAATAATAATATAAATAATAATTTTATCGTATAAATAATACATTTGATAAACATACTATGAAATAACATTTGGTATTTTCAATATTGAAAATACATTTATATATTTCTATTTCTCAATTTCATATCAGTGATAGCAGCTTTGCATGAAACTTAAATTGCGATTGTAATTTCATTGACCAAGCATATATCAATGGTATGTCTAATCTTAGACTTATTAAATTGTCTTATGAAACTAATAAGAACAAATTATATATTTTTCTATGAGATAAATTACATAATATTTTTTATTTTTCTTTAACATTTAATATAACTTCTTTTAAAATGTGAAATTTTAGATACAAATAAATAATTTTTTTTTACTCATTTACAGAATAAACAATATCACGTTGATATATGTTTATTAATATGTAATATAAGTTTATAATATATAGAAATATTACTTAGAAGTGTAATATGTTCTGATAATATTTTAGTTTATTAAATTATACGTTAAATTAAATATTCATCAACCATTAATATATTTTAGAATGCATAGCTACAAATAATTCATAAATAAAAGTTATATGTATCATGATGTAATTATTTTAATCAAAGTATACTATTTTAGTACCGCATTGCAATACTATAATTAAATTAAACTAAAACAGAAAACATATTGCTTTGTTAAGAATATTTCTTAATATAATACTAGATTCGAATAATTAAAGTATTTGCTTGAATAACTAATTATTTAATTAGAAATGATGAATCTAGTAACAATTCTTCCATTCTAGCATAATTAGAAGATTATTTAGAAGTATAAACAATTCAATTCATTTAATATATATACATTGATTGCCATCTCACATAGAATTATAGAATATAGTTAAACTTAGAAACTTAGTATAATAATAATTAGTAAATCAAAGAATCAAGGATTGTACTTTAAAACTATATTGATTTATGTAAACCAGTCAAATTCGTCATTTCAAATATTTCCTGTGCATTTTTATGTTTTACTTATTATTTTGTTCACATTATATATCAAATAACGTAACGATTACTGAATAACTAGTTTTATAGTTTGATTACTAAATACATATTTTATTTTATAACATTTTGTTTATTACAATCTAACAATATACGTTTAAATAAAACATTATTTAAACGTAATTAAAAAAATCCTTTGATCTTTGCTTGGTAAATGCTATTTGCATTAGCGGCATGTTTTGTCTTTTTGGCATGCGACGACTGGCCACTGTTGATACATCAATGTGGCTTTACTGGGTCTGTATGGTGATGGGTTCCTATACTAATAGAAACACCTGCACGAAGCGCGGCTTTATTGGAGCTTAAAGGAGTGCAACCGCAACAGTGATGGTAGTTTTACTGATAACACTGTAAGTATCTAACAACGCGTTTAGAGACGCGAAACCTCGCACGAATGCACTGGTATTCAAAATCACTCACATATATATATATTAATGTTTCTATATATATGAATATATGTGTACACATTATATATATGTATATATATTAATATATATACATATATTCGATTAATTTGTATAAGTTTATTTGAGTCGTGTTATATATACTTACAATATATATGTTAAAAGTGTTACGTATGTATTATATTGATATTAAAATATGACATCGTATTAAATAAAATATTATTTTAACAACTAGACAAGACAGCCAATATTCGTCCAGCTACTGCAAGCAGCATTCAGAGTGTCGCAATGTTCATGGCTTAGCTCAAATCAACAATTCAACGTGGAGAATTGTATTAGAATTTTATCTGATGTCGGTGAGTTTTTAATATTATTTTATTATTTTATCATTTTATCATCGTCAATCATTTCATGTATTTACATCCATAAATAAAAGATCTAAATAAGAGATATATCATTTATACAATTTGTCATTTTTTAGCAAAGAACCGTGGCATTGCTATTCCAACAGACTTGGAAAGTCAAGTGGCCAATATGTTTAACAAAGCCGCTATGCTTAGTAGGCAAACGAGCAAATGGCTCCAAGCTGCGAAACAGCCGAAAATTGAGCGCAGTCAAAGTCAGGTATGGAAAATGATTAAACAAATATGTTTGCACTTATTTATTGTTTTAACTGCAAGATCAGAATTTATAATTTGGTTCTTTTTTCACGTATTAGCTTATGCGATTGGATCGAAGTATTATAGAGGGTTTGCAGGATATAGTGTCGTTATTAGAAGAACAACTAAAGCCTCTTGTACAATCAGAATTGTCTCTGTTAGTTGATATACTTTATCGGCCTGAATTGCTATTTCCACTGAATTCTGACGCTAAAAAGAGATGCGAGAACGGAGGATTTATTCGCCGGTACGTTGACTTAGTGACATTTGTTTGTTTAATAAGTTTGTGCAATATCAATTTTAGTCATTGCAATTCTCAGAGTTATAACTTTGCATGACTTTGCATTTGATGATTTTGTTAATTACCAATCTACTAACCGTGTAAATTATATATTTTTATAGATTAATTAAACATACTGAAAAGCTACTGGAGGAGAAGGAAGAAAAGCTGTGCGTAAAAGTACTGAAGACTTTGCAAGAAATGATGGCCATCGACCCGGAATATGGTGAAAAGGTTGGTATACGTAATTTCGTTTACAAAGGCATGTTGTTTTCGTTATGAGAACACGCCGGCAATTTTACAGAATTTCAGGCATATCACCGCATAGCCTATTTAATTACTTGCGCTCTTTATTTAAACAAAATAAGCCCACAAAATAATCCACACTTACGATTTTGCGACATGAAACGCCATCGTAACAACATTAGTCACTTGGAACAGAATATTACTAAGTGATGTTACTGAGTAATCTAATAATAAGCCATTTACACAGCACTTTAGAAGATTAGCGTTTTAATTAGAGAACATTTGTCGGTTACTACTTCTGTTGTTTACTCTTTACTTCAAGTTCACTTTTGTTAGACAAAAAAAACTTTTTTTTTTTGCGTCTTGTTGACGAGTATTCTGGATATACGTCGGTGAGTAGATGGTCATTTGTAGAATAGATTTTTAGGCAAAGATGTTTTCATGCTGCTGGAGAAGAACGAGGAAAAAACAGGGAAGTGCGATACCACGAAGGATAACAAATTGCGATTCGGAACAGGTTCCAATGAACAGTCCGACAGTCGACACGTGATTCAAGAACAGCGGGTAAAAAGCACGGTAGTTAGATTGCGCGGTAGAATCTATTTTGAAACAACAGTGGCGTCTACTTTTTCTACGACAGTATTCTTTTCTATAACAGAGCAGATTATCTGAATGCATCTTAATGTCTAAATATTTTAATCGTTATATCTTTATTACATTTGGTCAAATTGTGACATAAAAATTTTATTGCAAAGTAATTTGATTTCATAGTTTCAATGTAAATTAGTAAATGACTTTAGATATGCAAAAGAGTGTAACGAAAAAGAAGGGTACATTCGAAGATAACCTGCTTATTTAATAATTTTTTAATTATTGAATTGTTTATTGATTTTTCTAATGTATTGGACATTTTTATTGCAAACTAGTGATTTTATATACATTTTTCGAATATCAAAAATTTAATGCAATGTTAATATAATATTCTAATAATAAATTACATTAAATTTTTATTTTTATAACTTACATGAGTTCAATTTAAAATAAAACTATGGTTTTATTAGTTGTGAATATTTTATTAAATTATATAATGAAAATGATATGAATAATACAGTTATTAACGCATGCAAGCTTTCAATTGCATGTCGCTTTTACGGTGTTTTATACTATTTTCATGATTTCATACCATCATAAATCTTGGTTCCTTTCAGCAATTGTTATATTTATAATTAATAAATTTCACAACAAATATAAATTGCATTGCTTCATATAATCATTTATAATTTTGTAAAAATCTTAACTTATATATACATTATTAATGTAATTTTGAATTAAATTGATAGTGCGCTTAATAAATTGATGTACCAATATATGTAGGTATTGTTAAGTACTTACTTTTAAAATGTAAATGCATTATTTAATTTCGTTGTTGATTATTTCGTTTTATATTTATTCTAAATTGTTGCTTTTATACATTGTTTTCTTTAGGTTATTAATAAGTATAATATATAGAATATATTTTGTACATAGTCATTATTATAATTCATACAACTTTTTTGTAATTTCATTATTAATCTATCAGTTATAAAGCTTAGATTATATAATCCACCTTTTCTTACCAATTCAATTAATAAGGTTTTTTACAATTTTCTTTAAACATTTTTAATGAATATGAATACAAGTAATATTATATTGTAATATTATTATAGGATTGTCAAGATTTTGGGAATATGAATTTCATAACTGCAGTGTTTATACATAAATAATGCAAAAAATGGTGGAATTTTGTTAAGAATATTCTAAATAATTTTTTTTCCATAATTATTTCGAAAATTAAGAATATTCTTAATACAAAATTTCTATCAAATCATTAGTATACTTTTTATTGAAATTCATTATCGAGTTTTTAATATCGACATACATTACATAATTAGTGATTCAATATAACAAAAATTCAACATGTTTCGTATTAATTATTAAATAATTTTAACACTTTCATGTATAACTCCTAAAACTGTTAAATTATTATCAACATTAGTGATTTCTTAATTGTAAATATTAAATTCTAATACTGCTTTTGTATATTATTTAACTAATTTATTTCAGGAAATTGAATAAGCTTAACAATAAATAATACTACCACTACAATGTTACAAAAATTAATAATAATAATTAAATTATTCAATTTCAGAATTATGAAAATTGATAAAATTTTGTTAAATTTATGGAATATTGTAATATTACACTTTTAAATATATTTATATTAATTTGTTATCTTTCTACACTAATTCTACACAAAATTATTAATATATATTATTTATTAATGTATTTTTAAATTATAATATTGTAGTACAAATTTTCCATTAAGTATGACTGCACTTTACCCCTATTTTGAAATCTAATAAAATTAATCTTTGTCATTTATTACTGACTTCCTAATCGATAATATATCTTAGCAATAGTGCAATATAATGTAAATACAAATTATTATTGGTACATCAGTATTAAATTATTGATTTTTATTTAATTTCAATTTTATTATAACTGCAGGGTGACGTTCTAAGGAAAGTACTTTTGGAACGATATTTTGGAAAATGTATTTTGGGATCCGAATCCGTAGATATTGGTGTTCCACGTACCAGCGCTGCTATGCATGGCCCAGGAGGTATTTATGCATAAATAAATATTTTTATTTATTTAAAAAACAATAACATTTCATTTTAAACATTATTTATTGATAATATAAACACATTAATTTTAAATCTTGTTTAGATTGACCATATTGAAATATTTAAATATTATATTTTTTATGAATACATTTATTTGTAATTATATACTTTAAATAATAATATAAAATGCAGATAAAATTTGTATGTTGATTTCAGCTAAAATTTTAAGTCGAGCAGGACGTACATTACATGAAGTACAAAGTCATTTGGATCGTGAAGGAGCATCTGATCTTGTTGTCGAGTTAGTTATTAAAAGTGTCCACTCTCCAAGTATATTTGTTGAAGCTGTGGAATTGGGTATTGCTTTACTAGAAGGTGGAAATCCTATTATTCAAAAGAGTATGTTTACTAAACTTATGGGTGGAGATTTAAGCCAGTCCTTCTTTAAAGTGAGTATAATCATTATAATACATATATTGGAATTAATATTATAAAATAATATTTTATATTGTTATTAAATGCATATATCAACTCAATAAATTTAAATGAATTATATTATTTCTAGGTTTTTTATGACAAAATGAAAGATGCACAACAAGAAATCAAATCAACTGTTACTGTAAATACATCGGACATTGCAACGAAAGCTAATGAGGACAAAGATGTTGGTATACCTCCTGAAAAATCTAGTGGTAGAAAACGAATAACAGGTAAAGACAAATTAAGATTTGTGAGAATATTTACAAAGTATAAGATTTTTTAATACAGTCTAGTGTTTTGTAATGATTAATTAATGGATTATAATTCATTAGGTAAACCAAACGGAGTCGTTATTACTGATGATTTACGAGAGGAAATTAATCAAGCCGGAATAATGACATCTCAAGTTTATTCCAATGTTCGCAATATGCAATCAGCTGGAGAAGATGTTCAAAGTAATATAGCTTTTGGTTCCGCTTTAGAGGATATGATTGCTGAAAAGCTAGAAAAGCACCGTTCTGGCAACGAGCCAGATGAAGGAAAACTAAGTTCAAAAGTACTAGTAATGCAGCCGATTTTACGTTTCTTACAACTTCTTTGTGAAAATCACAATAGGGAATTACAGGTAATTGATTTGGTATTACTTATACTTAAATGGTAAGCTTTCTAACTTTACGGAGTTATATAGCTTTTTTAAAATATTAAAATAATTTTTTAACAGACATTTAGTTCTTCTTACAATATTACACATTAATTTTATATTTTAATAATTTTATGTATAAATGTTGTGTGTTTTTATCAAATAAATTGGGTCAATAGTAGTTGGTCAGTATAAATATATATACAATTTTTTACAAACTCTTTTTTAATTCTTAAACATTTTTCAGAACTTTTTACGAAATCAAAACAACAAAACTAATTATAATCTTGTATCCGAAACCCTTATGTTTTTGGATTGTATTTGTGGTTCGACTACGGGTGGACTTGGTTTATTGGGACTTTACATTAACGAAAATAATGTTGCATTAATAAATCAAACATTAGAAACGTTAACAGAATATTGTCAAGGTCCATGTCATGATAATCAAAATTGCATCGCAACGCACGAATCTAATGGATTAGATATCATTACAGCTTTAATTCTTAATGATATTAATCCATTAGGTAAAACACGCATGGATTTAGTATTGGAATTGAAGAATAATGCAAGTAAACTTTTGTTGGCTATTATGGAAAGTAGAGGAGACAGTGAAAATGCCGAAAGGATTTTGTACAACATGAATCCAAAACAATTGGTAGACGTTGCTTGTACGGCTTTCCATCAAGAAATTTTAGATGAAGACAATGATGTGGACGATTCGTCTACAAATGATGACGATGGAGTTTCTCCAAAAGAAGTATGTTTAAACAAAATTTAATGAATATTTAAAATTATAGTATTATTTAAAAATTATTTGCATAATTGTAACTCATTTCTAATAAAAACTTATTTCTGGATTGCTATATTAAGAATTGATACTATTATAATTAACAATTATTTAACAAGAATACTGAAATTTATTTTATTTACTTTAGGTAGGTCACAATATTTATATTTTATGTCACCAACTCGCACAGCACAATAAAGAACTAGCTGCAATGTTGAAACCTTTAGAACAAAATACATCTGATGTTAAAACAAACAAAGCTTTGCAGTATTATGCGTCTCACACTGCCCAAATTGAGGTAAAGTTTTATTAATATTTTTTTATTGTAATAAATTTACATGTTTAATATTTATATTTTAATTAAAATTTTTATTATACAAAAGTGACACTGTTAAGGAAGAATTTTATTTATTTTTGCATTTATATATTTGTGCAGATTGTTAGACATGATAGAACTCTCGAACAAATAGTGTTTCCAATACCAGAAATATGTGAACTTATCACAGAGGATACAAAAATAAGAGTTTTGAATACAGCAGAACGAGACGATCAAGGTTCAAAAGTATCTGATTTCTTCGAAAGAACAGAAGATATGTTTAATGAAATGAAATGGCAAAAGAAGCTTAGAGGTTATATTTTATATTATATAATTTAAAATTATAATCAAATTAAAAACTAATGATAAAGTTAAACAATTTTTGTTTTAGGGCAACCTTTGCTGTTTTGGGTTAGCAGCTATATGTCTGTATGGAGCAATATTTTATTTAATTGTGCGGTATTAATAAATTGTATAGTTGCATTTTTTTATCCATTCACAAAATCTGTGCCTCGTAAGTATATTATATTATTAGACATTTTATTTTGAATTTAAACAATTTTGAAACAAATCCAAAAAGGAGTGTAATTAGGTATTACTTTTATAGATTTGGGGCCGCATCTATCTATAATTATTTGGTTTACTATGCTGGGTTCTTGTGTCATTTTCGCTACATTACCACGAGGGTCTGGAGTAAGAGCGTTCGCAGCATCAACGATATTGAGAATGATATTCTCTCTCGGACCAGAACCCACTCTTTATGTATTAGGAGTTACAACTGTACGAAATTAAATTTCTTAATAATTTGTTTACATACATCATAAGGAGATATTCATTTATTTTATTATTTGCAGGTTATTGTCAAAATTATTCATTTAATTTCAATAATAGGAAACCAGGGTACATTAACAAAAAGTATAAAACAGATTGCTACTAATGTTGAATTACTATATCATTTGTGTTATCTTATATTTTGTATTCTTGGGATATGTATGCATCCATTTTTCTATTCTGTTTTGGTAAGTTATGTTACAGGTATTGCTATTCTAATATTTAAATAATATATTTAAATTATTTGCTATTATATACAACAATTATTGATTTTTTAGCTTTTTGATGTGGTTTATAGAGAAGAAACATTGCTCAATGTAATTCGCTCAGTCACGAGAAATGGCAGATCAATTATATTAACAGCTGTACTTGCATTGATTTTAGTCTACATGTTTTCTATAATTGGTTTTATGTTTTTCAAAGATGACTTCTTGGTTAGCGTGGACACTGATGGTATATATTTAATATGCATCCGTATATATATAATCGAAACTCCAGAAAAGAATGTCGTGTTGCGACTCGTCGAACCTTGGCTCGACGGGTCGCTTTCGCGACCCTTGATAGAAGCAATACACGTGATCATGAATATATATAATTTTTAGTGATATTAATGTAATATCAAATTAATTTAAAGAGTATTCTATTTTTAGCGGCCACACTTGAGGCTGAAACACAAACACAACCACAGACATGTGATGCGATAAATAAAGAAGATTGCAATGCTACAGAATCGCTTTCTGATTATGCTCGACAAGGTAATTATTGTGATATGTGTATATTAAATAAACATGTATAATGTTATAAATTATAAAATAATAATTTTAAAAATATTACTTTAAAGTACAAGAAAAAAAACGACCGCAAATAGTAAATGTTAATGGAGAATTGAAAGAACGAGCTTGTGATTCTTTGATGATGTGTATTGTTACTACAATGAATCAAGGTCTTCGAAATGGAGGAGGTATTGGAGACATTTTGAGGGCACCTTCTAGTGGAGTAAGTTATCAAATACATATATAAATTATAATTATATTTTTAAATAATAAAAGTATATTTAGAACATTGTATATTAGTTTGTATGTAGTATATAACAATGTTGTATATTGAATTAAATATATGAAAAAATGTTAAGTTAAATTTAATACTTTATTATATAAGCAATTGATAATTTTTTCAGATATTACAAGTATTATTTTAAGAATATCTACAGAGTATAATAAATATTAAATTGTTTTAGGAGCCCCTCTTTGTAGCCAGAGTTGTATATGACTTACTGTTCTTTTTCATCGTTATAATTATTGTGTTGAATCTCATTTTCGGTGTTATTATTGATACCTTTGCGGATTTGAGATCTGAGAAACAACAAAAGGAACTAATTCTAAAAAACACATGTTTTATTTGTGGTAAGTTAATTGTATTATATATATATATAATGCATATTTAATTTTAGTTGTTAATATAATTATCGCATGAAATGTTATAATATTTGTATAATCAAAATCATAATTTGTATAATGCAAAATCAATAAGAAATATGTAAATAATTCTTGTAATTACTTTTGTTATATTTATAAAGGGAGCAACTATAAATTACGTAAGTACTTTTTAAGAAAACTTGATCCACGATTACTCTCCACTCACAAAATTATTTATATTTTTAAAATTTATTAAGATCCCCTTTTTATATTCGGTCTTACGTAAGTACTTAGAACTTCAAATTTTTTAAAACATTAAATAATTGCGAAATTTTAAAAAAAATGTATATTTATATTATAAAGTACATTAACTTCTTGAAATTCACTATAAAATATTATTAGTAATTACAGTGATTTCATATTTAATTCTACTCATATATGAAATGAATCATATCAAACATTTACGTAAGACATATATGTGGCCACGTACGTTAAATTTTATGTAATCACCTTTTTTCCTCTAAAACTCTTACGTAATTTATAAATGGACCCCAAACTGCAAACCTTTATAAATATAATATAATTACATGTCATTATTTGTGAATATGTTTCAATCGTTTGCAAATATTTATTATGTATAGCAATGTAATTAATGATGAAACTTTGTAAATATTAATGTATTTTGTTCCTAAAGGTTTGAATAGATCGGCGTTTGACAACAAAACTGTTTCCTTTGAAGAACATGTAAAAAATGAGCATAATATGTGGCATTACTTGTACTTTATAGTTTTGGTTAAAGTAAAAGATCCTACAGAATTTACTGGACCTGAATCTTATGTTTACGCCATGGTTAAGGTAAGAGTTCGTAGAGCTTACAAAATTCATTCGCCGTTCAAAATCTTTAAGCTCTGTGTACTTTCACAGGATCGCAATTTAGAATGGTTCCCGAGATTAAGAGCCAAATCATTAGCCGCCGATGAAGGGGAAGGAGAGCAAGTCGAATTAAGAAGTTTACAATCACAACTGGAAAGTAATCAACAGCTTGTAAAATGTTTATCGCAACAGCTTATGGAACTTCGAGATCAGGTCCATAATATTCACTAAAATATATGGCTTTTTAACATTTATTGCAAAGTTATATATATAATCCATTGAGTTTTTAATTTAAATTTATTTAATATTTTTTAAAGTCACTGTATTCCACATTATTGTATCAAATTTCTCTTTCTCCTTTTTCTCTCTTTCTATATTTCTTCTTCTTTCTCTTTTTAAAATATAACTGTTAAAACTTGTATTGTTTTCTACTTTGTAATAAATTTAATGATTACAGTAGCTATTTAATATAAATGCAAACCTAAAATATATCTACAAATATAAATTATACTTATGATAGTTATAATTTGTTTGGATGTATCATATAGTTTTAATACTGAAAATTATTGAATTTAGATGACAGAACAACGCAAGCAAAAACAACGACTTGGACTATTAAATTCTGCTTCTGCATTTATGCATAACGTTTCTTCCTAAATGCTGCAGTGAATGATGAGTTCTTCCATATAGGAAACGTGACGATTTCTCTGAGTTCAAACTACATAATCACAATAATATATGATTAATCGACAAAGTATATAAATAAAAATAAAATGTCATTATATATATATACGCGATAGTGATATTTTATATTATTTAATATTTAGTCGAACAACAAATCTTAAACTCATGTAATCGTAAACCTCGTCTCGTTGTTGGAATTAGACAAGATATGTTTTCGCAATAATATTATATGTAATAATACTCTGAAGCATAAAATATAATTAGTGAAACATCGAGCGTTGAAATTGATCACAATCAAATTCGATAAATATTCGAAAAAAGTAAATAGTACAGTGGACCATGTTAAATTTTTTATCTATAAACAATGTTGAGCTGTGATCGATTTTCAGTTACAACTGTATCATTAGCTGAGTAATTATAAACATGTTTCAATAATAAATGCTGTTATTGTTATATTAATATTCTGCGGTGCTTATT
>JABFQC010000882.1:0-22591 GCA_022817085.1 Psilanteris sp. ZL-2020
ATTCGTAGTATATTCGTATAATATTCAAATAATATTAACAAATATTCAATGTATATTATTTTAATATTATAACTTTATAAAATTAATATTCGTAGAATATTCGAGAAATATTATTCCCTTATAGGGAATGGGTCACGCAAAACATCAAATGACTTTTAATTTTTACAAGACACAAATAAGTGATTAACAAATTATCATAAAACGCTAATATCTCGTAAACTTTTATTATACGTGAAATAATTATTACAGATTCTAAAACTTCTTACAAATCTACATAAAATATACGTATATATCATGAAAAAAAGGTATAGCGAAAGCCATTTTCATTGCATTTATAAAAATGGAAATTTTTTAGAAAAATGCGAATACCTCGCAAATGGTTTATTTCCGAGCAATAATTCTTGCAGATTCGAAAACTACATCAAATTCTGCATTAAATACATTAAATACATTGTTTACCCCTCTTAGGGGGGAAGGGCAGCTTTCTTCAGAATTACCACAAATAAATATTTTATCTACTTTTTTTGCTTTTTTTTCAATTATATTCTATTCTATTTCCATTCGTTTAAACGAGTTACGATCAAAATCACTTATGCAGGACTGCCAACTTTAAAAAAAGCGTGTTCCACATTTCCGCCAATTTAACAGTTCGCAGTTGGCTTCCGAGTCAGATGATACGACGAAAGCCGATGCGGCCGATAAGTGCGAACATATACTAAATAAAGTAATATAATACAAATAAAAACTATTGGATGAGTTTAATATAATAATATATGAATTCAAATTTATTGACACGTTATACATTGTATACTTAATTTGCTACATACTTTGCTATATACTTTGAAGAGTACAAGGTTTGGTTATTCCTTTTGAATAAATGATTAAATCAGCGCGTTGTTAATACCTCTAAACCACTATAACGTATAACTATTTGATAATATTTAAGTATATTTTTATGCCAGCATAAAAATTCTTATTGCGTTCCGTATAATAGAAAATTTTATCTGACAAAACATAGCTTATTTCAATTATAGAAACTTTATAAAAACTCGTTTCAGCTACATATCGGTGTTTAAAACACCACCGAATCGTTTAATTGATTGTATTTATTACTTTCTCAAAATTGTAATTACTCGCACAATAGTTTTATGGCAACTTACACTTAGTTATAATATTAAATATAATAATTAATTTCGAGAAAAAGAATAGTTGAATAAAAATAAGATATATAATGGATGAAGATGTTATTAATTATCTTTGTTTGTTGAGTAGTATGAAAGTTAGGGATTTATCGACAGTCGCGCGGTGGCGCGACAACGATAACAATAATAAAAAGAGCGATAAGTCGACACGCGGCGTCGAGTATAAGTATAATCGGTATAATCAAGTCGAGAGAGTGCAACACAACGCTGCGGCTGAAGCGCTGAAGTCGAGGCGCTGGCGAGGACGGTCGACGGAGAGCGGAGACTGACACTCTTAACGTCTTAACTGGTCTTAACGATCATCGCTGGCATTGCTGTACACACTGTACAGTGACAGTCAGCTAGTCAGCAGCGCACAGCGCAGTCGTCGATGTGCGTTCAAGCTCGTTGGATAAACATATGAAATTTATTACTGCTCAATAATGACGTGCGTGAATCGAGACCTGCAGCGTGAACGCGAGCGATGTACTTTTGATCCAATTGAACTGACACATTTTTTGGACGGTGGCGCGGTAAAAACGGAAAAACGTCGCGAACGAGGTAAAGCGAACGAACGTACAAAGTGAAGAAGTAGCTCAAAAATAATTGATTCGTGCAAAATCATTAATAATGAATTAAGTATACACAATAATCAAAGATTTGTTAGCGTTCGCGGTGTACAGTTCTAAGATTATTTCTCTTTTTATAAAAGATGCGTAACCAATTAAATATGTCCGTAGACTGTTTTTTTTTTTTCGTTTCAATTTTTTACCAAGAGTTGAAATGAAATCGCTGACAGAGGTTTCGCATTAAAACGGTTTATGTAAAATTTTTTGCGAGGTAATCGTGAACTGGAAAGTTATACGGTAGAAAGCCTAGACGCTGAATTATATAAAAAGACGTGATATTATGCGTATTGTTCTTTGCGTAAAGTCATTAATTTGTTTATTGTAAGATTGCGAATATGTATTTTTTAATGACAAATTGCTTTCCAGTTTGTATTTTTGTTATTTGTGAACTTGTTCCTTTTATACGTATATAATTAGATGCATATTGTTAAACAATTAACAATGCATATTATTATTGTGTTAAACGAACACATCACTGTAAAAACTGGCGTTACAAAAATGTCTTCAGTCAATACATTTTTATAGAAAAGATATTATAAGTGTCTTATTATTAGATACTATTTATGTCTTTTGCATGAAAATGTCTCGGTTCAAGACACTTGTTTTAGTAGTGATGTTAAACACGATTTGCAATATACGAAACATGCATTATATTAGTTGCGCGCACATAAGTTCAAAAGTTTTAACAAATTTTAACCAATTAGAATAACAGAAATAAATAAATATGTAGTTACCTAAGAAATTGTACAATCCGTTTCAAAGTAAAAAATTATATGTATATAAATAATATTTCTTATTCAAAATTGTTCAATTGTCTGATAAATACAATTATTGTTAGCACTATTATTATATAAATAAATTGGATGTAATTAGTTTTATCAATAACTCACTCAAAGTACTCAGATTAAATTACTAAATTATTTTTTTAAATAAATTTATACATTTTAATATATAGAATAAAACTGTTCTTGTAAAAATGTAATCAAATTATGTAAACATTTATATGCTATTATTAAATATGCCACTGCGAACGTAATTAACAAAAATCTTATAATATATAAATTTAAGTATTATAAATAATTATATTTATTTATTTGTAACTTAATTATTTCAAAATAAACTATATATTAATTAATCTATTATCTTATTTTTGTAAACTGAAAGAATGTTGCAAGCTGAATATTTTTTGCTATTACAACAGTTGGAGGTAAACGTGGTTTTAAGAATATTAAATCGCAAAATAATTAATATCTCGGATGTAAGAACGAACTTTGGATATTGTTACACGCTGCATAGAGGTATATCTAAATATCTCTTATGAGATTGATAAGTGACAATACTTTCATATTTATATATTTCAATATTTTAATTATTTTAATCACATAACGCAAGCTATTTAATTTATGTATTTCATTTTCTGAACATTAATTAAAATGATTATTTTATTATGTTTAACTAAATTACAAAATTAGTATATTCTGATAAGTCACGAGTAATGTTTTTCAAGCATATCGTATTGCATAATTTTGTTAATTTATTTAAATATGTGTTCTCTCAATCAGTATACAGGTGACACAATTGTGTTACTACAATTTGCGATTGATAATTGAATATTACAATATTATTTTATAACAATAATTTTGTAATTGTTGAAAAGAATTAAATAAATTAATTTATGTTAATATATTTTAAAATACATAATTATTATTTTAACAATAAATAGTTTTAATTCTTTGCTCGAAGTAAGATAATATTTAAAATATCAAACAAAGGCGACATATCCAATCGAGAATATTATTGTTTTCATGAAATTGTTATCTCAAAGAAGATTGGGTATTTAGATTTAACATTTGTTTCATATGTGATTACATATTGTAAACAATATGCAGACAAATCTTTATTATTATTATTTAATCTATAACTAATATTTATGCTTTTATATACATATAGTGTTGCGTTTGGGGACCGAAAGACATCTTGTTTCCCATTTACACAATGTTAAATTGAAGCTGAGTGTAGCGTTTAAGGACTGTCTTCAAATGCACTAACTATTAAATGTTGCATTTGAGGACAAACCCGCAAAACACGATGTTGGGGATTCCTTAATCTCGTACATTAGATTTTTTAAGGGGTTCCGCCCAAGAGAGACTTTTCTTGTTAGCTCCAAAAAATAATTTTGGTGCATCCTCATTTGTGCTGCACAACAAATACACACACACACATATATATATATATATATATATATATATATTGCGTAATTTTATTTAGATATTTTATTATTATTTTTATTGACACTTTAAACGTAATGTTTATGTATATTTTTCCATTACAGAACGATTTTTTTTGGATGATCCGGAATTGAAAGATTTAATACCTCCAAAATTTAAAAGTCATAAAGAAATTTATGAAGATGCAATACGTAAAGGATGCCATGTTATTAAAAAAGTTAGAGAGCTACAAGAATCAGGAAAAGGAGATATGGATATGTTTGTGTATGTTTAATATGAAGCAATAACTTATATTTAACGTATTATTTCATTAGTATTAACATTCATATAGTTCTTAATATAGCCATAATGTCATTTATATCTCAGCATTTTACAATAATATATAGTTGTAATAAAATAATATTTTAAATTTATAACTAAAAATATATGTTTTAATTGAAAATATATTCTATCATAGTAATATTTAAATATAATATTATTAGTTATAGTTTATTTTCTTATTTAAGATAATATTTTCATTAATATAAATTGACTTTTTATGTTTAATAAATTTCAATTTTTTGTTTTTATAATAATAAGAAATTATAAACGACGTAAAATATTGTTAGTAATAATTATTATTAAATAGCGATATTTATTCATAAAAACTTTTTAAGAATAAGGATTAAATTAATTTATTTTTATGTATTTAGTTCTTAATTCAAGGTGAATTTTTTTAAGTAAATTTTTTATTCATATGCTTATTGCTAAATTCCCTCAGTATCTCCCTTAAGATATTCCTAATTATCTAATTAATTAATAAGTTGCTATTCTTCATTAAGAACTTCTGTTTTTTCAATATTGGTTAGTTTAATCCCAGCATAAATCATCAATACTTTTGTTTTGTACTATTTGTGCATTGTATTTGATATTATCAACTGTAAATAACGCATTAATTTTTTAAATTTTCAAAACAATAATCTAGATATTTCTCAACTTATTTTTCTATTAAAAATTTTTCAAGCTCTTAAAGATTTACCAAGGCCTTGAATTGTATATTCGTTGATATATATAATCACTCCACTAATAATTTGTATGTATATAATTTAAAAATTTATTGCAAAAAAATTAATGTATTATCTTGAACAATAGTAATACATATTTACAGCGACAAATAACTTAATTAACAATACACAGTCAAAATTTATAATAGCACTCTTAATTTAAGGCACAATTATTACAATAAAAAAAGACTAAAAAAGTCAATACAATTATTGTTTTATGAAATGCAAAAAGAAATTCTAAATGATATCAATCAATTTGTAGGCAAATTTTGGGAGGAATGTTGGGGTCAGCCATCTTGAGGGATGGAAATCCTTTAACTTTACATTATGTTATGTTTATTCCGACTATAATGGGGCAAGGAACTCCTGAACAACAAAGTCTTTGGATATCAAGAGCTTGGTCTTGCAGTATTATTGGGACTTACGCTCAGGTAATTGATAAATATATTAAGAATTATATAGAATAGATAAAGTATATATTAAAAGATGTTAAAAGTGAATTACTAAACACAAATATTTTAGACTGAACTTGGACATGGAACTTTCATCAGAGGATTAGAAACAAGAGCAACATACGATCCATTAACTCAAGAATTTGTTTTGCATAGCCCGAATTTGACATCTTATAAATGGTGGCCTGGTGGACGTAAGCATATCTTTTATTTTATTTATTTAATAATCATGTTTATTAAATAATATAATAAACCGTGTAAAGTATATGTCTTATTATTTGTTTAGATATTCATGCAAACATGAAAGTGGACTTTTGTCTATAAAGTTAAAAAATAGATGCATTAGTATATATATGTTATTATTAATAATATAAATTAAATAAACTTTAAATGCAATGTTTATAGTGGGTCAAACTGCAAATTATGCAGTCGTCGTAGCTCAATTGTATACTAAAGGTCAGTGTCATGGAATTCATCCATTCGTTGTGCAACTTCGTGATGAAGAAACGCATGAGCCTCTTCCAGGTAAATGATTCATAATAATATAGCAAAAATAAGTTTTTCGATTATTTAAAAGTGAAATATATGAAACATTGATTTAACTATTTCCAAAGTTTATTCTTCAATAATATTCCTTCATGAAATTTTATATTATTTTTTATTATTATGTTGTGTACATTTTTGCAAAAAGAAGTTTTTTTTAATCAATATATTATTTAATAAACTTTTCAATGAATGCAATGTATGTTATGGTTGTTAATTTGATACTTATAGTACTCCTCAAAAAAATTTTCGGTTTAGTTCTGGTCAAATCAAACGTGTTTTATTGAAATCATTACTAGATTTTTGTATAACCATTGTTAGACTTCTGGAATTAGTTACAATAATGCATACTTAGTTTGACCACTCTGATAATATTTATCACAATTTTATAACAATTACCTTATATTCGAGTAATCTACTAAACTATAAATTTTGTCTGTGTGTATTATATATTAAGTATATAATAATGAATGTATGCAATTTTTTTTTTAATTTTTTAATCTTTGTTTTCAGACAAAAATGTATTAAATTTTCAGGTATAAAAATTGGAGAAATAGGCACGAAACTTGGAATGAATGCAACAAATAATGGGTTTCTTGGTTTTAACTACGTGAGGATTCCAAGGGATCATATGCTAATGAAAAATTCACAAGTAAATTAAACGTTGTTTTTATTTGAAAAATTAATATATGTGCTATATACATAAACAATTTCACAAAATATATTATAAGGTGAAACAAAAAAACCTGAAAGTTTGAAATATATTAATGATTCTATAAAGTTAAATCAGAAATATAAATGATCAGTTTTAAAATTATTAAAAATGTTTAATTAAATAACAATAATTATTTGCAAGTATATCGGAGTTTTACTATTTGTATAGTAATTTTGTCTAGACTATTTTTCTCTTTATTTAATATTCATTGTTGTTATACTTAAGCTAAATACATGTATATTATTATGAATAAGGTTTAATTTTTATCTCCATTTTTCAGGTGATGGAAGATGGTACTTATGTAAAAGCACCGAGCGATAAACTTACGTATGGGACTATGGTCTTTGTACGAGTCGTTTTGATTCAAGATGCAGCAAGATATTTATCAAAAGGTGCCACAATAGCTGTAAGATACAGCGTAGTCAGACGACAAGGACAAATTAAGAATGAGTGATTATTAAATTAAATATTATACATATAACAATTGAATTTAATTCTCCGTTAATCAAATATTATTAAAAGACTTTATGATAAATAGTTGATCAAATCAAATCAATTAATTTAGTTTTGTAAATAAAAAATTTACATAATTTTCTTCTAATATAACTTATGCAATATCTTGTAAAATATTTTATGAGGTTCTATAGCTGGTAATCATTTAATTGCTTGATAGATCTGTAATTAATTGTTAACAAAAATAATAAAAAAAGTTTTTTTTACATAAAAGTGGCTCGGAAACACAGATCATTGACTTCGTAACACAACAGTATAAGCTTTTTCCACACCTCGCATCGTGCATTTCATTTAAATTTGCCGCTGAATGGATTTGGGAAATGTACAATAGTGTAACGGCTGAGTTAGATCAAGGAGAACTTGATCGATTACCGGAGGTATTTATTCACAATAAAAACTAATAAATTCTAACTTTACTTGATTTAATTAATTAAAAAAATTTAATTAATTTATTAAATAAATATTAATTTTTATTAATTATACAATTAATTATATAAATTATTATAAAAATAATTGAAATTAAACAATATTCAATTTAAAATAAAATAATATTAAATTAAAAAAATAATATTAATTATAATTGTTGAAGCATCAAAAGAAAAATTAATAATTTTGTCAATTTATTATAAATATACAATAATTACTTTTGTATTTAATTGAATATAGTCACAAAATATTATAAATGATTTTCTATTGTTAGATAGATAAAACATTATTTAAACTAACTATTTCCTGAATTAATTAAGTGTTTAAAGAAAAATGTTACAATTTAATATTGATTTCAGTTGCATGCTTTGTCCTGTTGTATAAAAGCAGTAGCTACTTCAGATGCTGCTTTTGGTATAGAACAGCTGCGATTGTCTTGTGGAGGTCATGGATACATGGATGCCAGCAATTTTCCTGCAACTTATGGCTTGATAACTGCAATGTGTACTTACGAGGGCGAGAATACAGTGATGTTATTGCAGACAGCACGTTACTTAGTTAAGGCCTGGAAACAAGCGGTTAATGGTGATAAGCTTCCTCAAACTGTCAAGTACCTAGAGGCAAACGCGAAGAAAATTAAACAAAGACCTTGGAAAAATACACTCACGTGCATCATTAAAGGACACGAAGCTGTTGCAGCCGGGTTACTATATTTACAATTACAGTTATATTATACAATTAAATTGTAGTATAGTAATTAGATGTTAAATCATATAAACAAATCAACTAATTGAATTATATTTAAACATATCTACAATTGCATTAAAATATACAAACTTTAATTATAATTTCGACTAAAATAATAAAAAATATAGTTTTAATAATTAATTGAATATTCCATCAATTTATAGAAAAATACGTTTGGCTTGCGATAATATGAATCGAAGAATTCAATCAGGCATGACTGCTGAGGATGCCTGGAACCAAACGAGCATCGAATTAGCTCAAGCTGCAGAAGCGCATTGTCGAGTGTTCATGGTTTCAAATTTTGTTGAACGAGTTCGAAATTTGCCCACATCGATGTCCAAAACATTAAAACAAGTCTTCCATAATATTTGTGAATTATATTCAATATATTGGGTGCTTCAACGATTGGGAGATTTTCTCAGAGTAATTTATTTATTTTTTAAACTGCTATGTTAAACTGTTAATTCAATAGTACAATACAAATAAATAAAATTATATATTTTTTCGAATATAACATTGAAACACTTTATAAGTATTTTAGGTATAAAACAAATATGACATCAACGTTATTATGATTTTGATAAATATTGATAATAATGAATTAATACATAATAGTTTTTGATAGCATAATTATTACAATTTTTAAGCCTTTTTGAATATTTATAAATTTAGTGTAATTTTATATATACATATTTTTTTAGTTTTCTTGTCTAAGGAGCGAAGATGTGCCTATATTGCAGAAACAAATGGAAGAAATGTTAGCAGCGTTTCGTCCTAATGCTGTCGGTTTTGTAGACGGTTTCGATATCTGCGATGAGATCCTAGGTTCTGCACTTGGAACTTATGACGGTGATGTTTATCAACGACTTTTTGATGAAGCAATGAAAAGTCCTCTAAATCAAGAAAGAGTAAATCAATCTTTCAACAAATACCTTAAACCATTTCTGCAAAGTAATTTGTAGTTTTTAAATATAAAAAAATCAAGTTTTCAATTAAAATTCTTAATTTTTATATAATGAAATATATACAAAAACGAAATAATTTCTTCAATGATTAAGATCAATCATTGATAGAATTGATTTATTATTTATTTTAGTATCGTCCTTTAATTTATTTATATGGATATTCAGAAATTAAAATTTATGAAACGATTAAAATCTAAAAAAATCATGATTAACAGAACGTTGTTAAAAAATGAATGTTTTATTATAAAATGAAATGATACAATAATTTTCTAGTTTCTTTTGAATTATTTATTTTTGTTTTTATATTTGTAAATTTGTACATAAATTAAAAATTGTGCAATACAAACGTAACACAGAAATTTAAGCAAATAGAATTGGAATATTAATTCTAATTGTTTGTTTTTATACAATATAGAAAAATGTATTGTTGAGAAATAATTTGTTTAAGATAAAATATTTGCAAATATTAATTTAATTGAACAAAAGTATATTAAATTCTCAAATAATTTTTTAAAGCGTAAAACGTCATTAAGTTTTTTATTCTTAAATGTTTGTTATGATATAATAAGATTTAGATAAATATATTTTAATATTGATTATAAATTATTTTATTCTAAATGAAATATTAAGATGCCTAACTGACTTATACATTTAATACATTTTGGATTATTAAAATTAAAAATAACAAATATTGATTCTTTTGATATATAAATAAGCACATAAACCATGATTAAAATTATTTACAGTTAATTTTATTAGTTCTATTTTCTATAATTAAAACATAATGAGGAAAATATAAAATTTATATTAAATAATATATTAATTAATATTTATTAAATATATAGAAGCATTTTAAAACTAAAAACTTTTGTAAAAATGATTACAAAACAAATATTTACGAATAAAAATGTGCATTTATTGTGAGTTTAAAAAAGTGCAATGATTACGGCTTAATAGTTTATATTATTTATAAATTTGCTTAAAATCATTTAAAGTTAAGGATTAAAATAAATAATAAAATATAGAATATAAATGTAACTTTCCTTGATTTCTAATATAATAATTGAAAAATATATAAACAAGTGCAGATAAATGTTGGTAATATGAATACAGTATAAATCACGTGCAGCTGCATAGACCTGTGTATTTAAGGCGACATGAAAGATTTATTTTTTGTTATGTGCTTTTGATAATCACAACGTATAATTGTAAATCTTTATTATGGTTGAATTGTAAGAAAATTTAAATATTGTTAAACGGGAAAATGGATGCATGATTCTTGATGTAATATATTTTTTTATCGAGCTATATACAAAAAGATAATAATAAAAAGTATTTCTTTTATACACAAGAAACTTTTTATACGAATTCTGAGAGTTTATATGTGCATTTATGGTAATTTCAATAGGTATTGTATGGACAATTATATGGATAATATAAGGAATAATAAAAAAATTTTTATTACATATCAAATCAAAGAGCAAGTTTTTTTCATTATCCTTAAAGTATGAGCAAATAGTGAAATAAGAAAAACAAAAGACATTTAGTTTTTTTCTTTGTTTTTATACAAAAAGGTCTATTATGTTGAAGTTGGTTAACAAATAAATATTTTTTATGGACATAAATTAATGTATAAAAGTAAGTAACATTAAAGTATACTTTTTAATGGTATAAATGCGTCTAATAAGCGAATTCTAGAAATAGTCAAAATTTTTGAGAATAAAGATGAGTATGGGTCGATATAAATTAACGATACGCGCTTCCCATTGGTAAATTACAAAAACATCGAGTACATATTTCATTGATATCATTTTTATATGTATTTAATTAAATCAGCTGATCCGCAATTTGAATTTCCATGTAAAAATCTCACATTGTAATGTTTTTCATTTGTGTTTTATTAAGGAACAACATTAAAATATAAAAAATAATGTAAGAATATTTGAAATATTTATAAATTGAACAAGACGAATGTATATATATATATATCTGTTTTACAAAGTTGATACATTTCTTTTCTTTTACTAAAATATTATATATATGAAATAAGTAATTATTTGTTCAAATATTGTATAATCTAAAGAATAAATGTAAAATGATGACATATATATATAAGAAATTCTATACGGAATCTATTTATTATATACTGTCAGCAAAATCGATTGCTGCAAATTAAATGTATTTTTATGTCAAAACCGTTAATTTTTTCAAATTACGGGATAAAATGTTGTCCTTTTATCATCAACTGCCTTTTTTGTAATTATATTATAATAGACTATATATATATATATATCTTATACAGTACAATGTTTATTTACAGATTAGGAGCGACGACATACATTATTATTTTGTTGTTGTTTGTTATATACTAAAGTAGTGCATTGTATTATTAATTTGTTTCTGTTAATTAATAATAACGTGTTATGTTAACGTGATTCACGTGCGCGGTCGCGTCGAGACGTATGCTAATTAACAAAACACATACCCTATCTCTCTCATTCATCCTTTCTCTCATTTATACTTTCGATTTATGTCGACATCTATCGATGATGGTTCATCTATTTAATGTGACTCGCAAAGACATTTTGAAATTACCGCGTTAAATGAACATCTAGATTCTATACTTTATTTGAAATATATATCTTGTTTTAAGTATTGACAAATCAACAAGTGACAGTACTTAAATTATTTGATATAAGTGATTTACATAAGCAATAATTAATAGTATGCATTAAAAGTAAAGAGCAAATACTCTTTATTGATTCGAGTGCTGAATTGGTCAACAAAATGAACATCAAATGTAACAAGTGTATGTTTCAAAGTATTAATTTATATGAATAAATGTAGAGCATTTTTCGGTGCAATATCATGGCACTTTATTTAAAGATCGATTAAGATCAAGATGTCGTCATTTTGCCGAAAGAATATATATACATATATCAATCTCTCGTTCTCAAAAGTCAAAAATGATTGCTTGCTTTGAATAAACAAAAAGAAAACAAATTGACGCTTCGTCGCGTCCGCGCGCATTTAGTATACATATACATGTATATATGTAATTTTGAGAGTGTGCAATTTGAGATAAATATATATACACATATATGTAATATTAGAATATATATATATATTACGTATATATATATACATACGTGGGTTTTCGAGACATGCGCGCGACCAGCACGCCCGAAGCGAACAATGATAACCGTGTTTATATAAATTCTGCACCGGGGTTGCGAGCAACACGCGCATGTCGCGCATCCGCGTCACGTATACTAGCATTTTTCTTTTACTCTTCAAACAATACTTGCACTTAAAAATAACATTGTTATCAATAATTGTTGTTCAAGTGGCGCTGTGATCGCTATTTTTCTCGCTGATTACTTTGTCAGTGTTTCGCATCGTTCATTCGTGACATTATTTATGCGGAACCAAATTCCATTTGGTTGCTACTTTATTTCCTGCTTTTATTTTTTCATCTAACAAATTAAATTCGCTTAGAAAATATTTTGATATTAATTGATGTATATATATATTTAAATGCTTGTTATATTTAAATATATAATTATACATTGATCGCGTGATTTCGTTACAATTGCTTTTCTATTTACTTAACCGTATGTTTTTATTAATATTGTATTCAATGAGCCACATGGGTCTTTTTTAAGATGAACTGCCGAGTCTAATATAAAAAGTTTAATCCAGAAATAAATTGCTGTTTATTCATTTCAAGACTCATAATTTAGATTAAGATTATTTAAATAATTGTAATTTATCGTTCAATTATGAATATGTATGTAAATAACCGAATGGCGTAAATGCATAAACGAGAATCTGAAATTAATTTTCAAGAATGCACACATCCATAATCATAAATTTAATTGTAATCAGTTCCGTGAATATAGACTTGATATTTCATCCTAATTTTTCAATTTATTATTACTGAACGATTAAAGTTCAGGGTTGCATGATTCATCTCGATGATCGTATGTTGTAATTTATTGTTTTGCCATCGAGTATTGCGTCATTGACAAGGTTTCAATCTCGATTTATTGATAAGTCAATGTCACTCTCGAAACCGAGTTTCACTTGGCAAGGTATCGATACATCGAATAAAAATGGACAGATTTTTATGTCCTGTTGGACTAAGGTTGTGAATTGGGTATTAATGTATTAAATTCTCGATTTACGTAAATCTAAGTCAATTTATCGATATCAGATCATCCCTTGAAACAGAGTCTGTATTGTATATCAAAACGAATACAATAACTAACAGTACGAGGATTTGTTTTTGACAAATCATTCTGCTAGTGATAACACATTAGTATTAATTTCGTTACTTTCCTGATTAACTAAACAATTACATATGAGCTGGTAATTTTCAACATACATTTTGTACGCTATTACATAAAATATATCTTTTTACTATAATTTGGGTAGCTAAACCATTTTATTTAAATCGAATAAATTTAGGAAGATTAATCATTTAATCTGATAATAATAATTGTATTTAATTGAGATTGTTTCTTATTATTTCTCTTTTGTAAGTTCTTATTACTTTATCTATAATTATACTTTCGTAACAAAAACGATATTACTGTGGTTTCTGTTTTTATCAATATAATACATTATAAAGATATTATTGTTATAGTAAATTGTAGATATAGTTATACAAACTGTCCACATCTTCCAAATAACTTATATCGATAAAGTGACTTTTTAAAAGTATAACCGACTTATTGATTTATTGTAGTAACCCATCCATTTACATTAATTACGATCATAACTGCATCATAGCACTGATCGCGGATACTAAATGTAATCGATATGTAATAATTATTAATCAAATGCAAAATATGGCAATGTAGATGGCGTGGTGCATGAACTTGGTTCCGAAAGTGAAAATAAATTCCTTATGTCGATCACGTTTCGGTGAGAAATAGAGAGACAGATAGAGAGAGATAGAGATAGAGAGAGATATATATCAAACGACACAATTTTTTATTTGAAATGCAAACTGCTAATTTATTTGTGTATGTGTGTGATTCATTGATTGTTGCTAATTAAGAACAAACACGCCGATTCTTTTTCTTAAAAAATATGTTATTTTGGTTGCCTTTTTTTGTTCAAATATTCAAACTATTTACAAATCCGTGAAATAATCAGCGTCCGAAATGCTAAAATATTTATGCTAATAAAAGACTGCGTCGCATGAAATGTATTATAGTAACGTTAATACAAACTCGAGTCTTATGAACTACTGTCATTGGTTATAAAACTGTCAATGAGACGTAAAAAAGTGCAGCCGCGCACAAGTTTTAAAAAAGATTCGCTAAATTGTTAAAAATTCATATGATGCGTGTATATGTAAATTCTATCGGAACGAAATAGACAACAAATATGATACGTATATGTCGGAAACAAACATAACACGATGGCTATAAAAACAAACGAATTGTCGAAATCACTCAATCATGCTTTTAAAACGTTTGGATTAATGTTTAAAGTAACGTGTACTTTATGACCGGAATTGGAAAAAACATTAAAAACTGAAAAAAGTAAAATAACAAAAACAATATAGTGAAAGTAGATTGGCTGATGAAACACAAAGACAACAAGACAGGAGTAAGTCTGATTTGTTCATGTTTTTGTTGATCTTTTCTTTTTTAGTTTCGTTCCAAGTCCTTTCCAAAATCAACGCACACATTCACACAAAAAACATGGTTATCAATGCTAATGTGAATGTTAGAGATATACGTATAAAAAGTGTCGTTTCAGTTTTGTTTTGTTGTTGCTACTCCCGGCTCGAGAACGAAATGTATGTGATGTCGGCGAGCGCGCCACTGCCGGAACAAGTAAAAATTTGCAAATTCTTTCAGCAAAGGTACGTGCTCGCGCTCCTCGCTCGCGCATTGTGCGCGGAAGAGATGTGCGTTCGAATTGTTTAGATGTCAACATCAAACTGTGGTTGATCGCTGTCGTGTACAGGTGACACCGCTCATATTTCATAGAGGGTGGCAGCGCCGTGCTGGAAACAAGAAACGCAAATTTAAACGCCTACGGTGGCGCCACTGGTCGTATTTTGGCGTCGGGCGCGCCGTCTGGTGGTCTTCCAAAAGACAAAAACTACTAAGGCGCGGTCGTTGCGATCAATTCCGACGAACGGGGCATATGCGGGGCCGGAAGTACGAATCGTTAAATGCAGAGGGCGTTTTGCGGTTGTTTTACAAAAATACGCAAAAAAATCTCGGGTCGTCGCTCGGTCGGCGACCTTACCGCGTCCCTTAAGAAAACTACAAATCTGTCAATCGTGAATTATATACATGATCTGCTCTCGAGGAAGGTCGCCGAGGTGGATGTCGGGACAGAGGGGGGCGTATGGGACAGAGGATGTCTAGCGGTGTGTCGTAAAAAACACTGGCAGCATCGACGTGGTACCAAAAATATCCGAATCAATGTTGGTGTATGTGTGTGTTAATGTGTGCACTGTGATTCCGAATGTAACAACGCTCTGTGCTGTACACAGTGGAAGCAGGGAGCAAGAGGGGGGGGGGGCGCACAGGGACGACGAAATAAACAAAACCAAACCGATTTGGGTCAATAAATAAAGGGAGGGGCGAAGGGGGTAAAATGGACGTGTTCCATTGTCTTCTTCTGTCTCGAATAATATGGCAAAATGAGTTCAGTCGATCGGTTAGTGTCGCCCTTGTCAATTGCTGATCGCCGCTGATTATCACAAATCTTAACGGAATTGTGACACGAGTGACGTTTCGGACGACCGATGGATGGCGCCGCGTGCCTCGGTGGCTCCATCTGTGCCGTCGTATGGCTCAAGGAATTATAGGGGGCGTCGACGTCTAACGGGGGACACTGACGACTCGCGCGCCGGGGCCTCAAGCGTAGAACTCCCGGTTGTGGTGGGGCGCGCTAGGCTTCGGGTACGTCTGCGTCGCGGGCGATCGCCTTGGCTCGTCCAAGGCGTACGAGCCTTCGTCCTTTTTGCGCATCCTGTACACGATAAACATCACTACTAGAATGGCACACAGCAATCCGACGACGGCGCCTCCTATCACGGCTGAAAGCAAACACAAATTTAACAGTTTGTCCGTAAAATCAACGCTTCGGTTTATTATTTTATCAGTCTATAATTATTATAATATATTATATTATCAGTCTAATCATCAATTTACCAGCGAGAACGCCAGGCTGCGCGAAGAAGGAACTCGCTCGGTCTTCGTGTTTGGGGTTCATGATGTGCACTTCTCGTATACCGTTATCAGGCTCTTGATAATCCCCGCCGTGGGGTTCGACAACATCTACGTCGTATTCGGACTTGGTCGCTGTTTCTTTATTTGTCTGCGAAAACAAATTTGTATGAAACAATCATGGCCGGCTTAATAATAAAATACAAAATAACACCCAAACAACCCAATTAATTTTACCTGTTTGGTTTTAATATTCTCATCAATTCGCGGAATCTTCGGTTCCACTGGTTTGGCGGATGTAGTATCTATCGTACTATGTTGGTTGTATTCTAAAAGTTAAATTTGAGACATTATTTGTTTAGTCGTGACACTGATCTAGCGTCAAATGCTGAGACATAAATTTATAACTGTTACCATTTCCACCGTCGCCGTCTTCGTCGTCCGGACCTAGCCCACTTCCAGACGCTTCCAAGTCGTCCTTTAATTCTCCACCACCCCGTCCAGAGCCTTCGAAGGCGTCTTGATCCTCGAGGTACAGATCATCCGCGTAATTTGGTCCCGTCGACCTGTCATTACCGTTTTGTTCTTTCTGCAAAAATAAATAAAACGTTATAATCATTTCAGTGTATTTCCACATCATCGACATTCGTACAAAATTATCAATATTTATTCTCGTTTATTTACAATATTTCAATATACTTTCAGCTTGCTTAATTGCTTAAGCAATGGCAATTTAACACTTTTTTTAATTAAAAAAAATACATTTCGTTAAATTATTCCACGGCTCCAGTTAATTAAACTATTCATTTTTGTTTGCTAAAAAAAATTAGTTTGATGAAATTTCTCGATCAGTCTTTGAAAGTTATTTTATCACATCGCGAAATACTTTATCTCATTTTTTAAAATTAATAATTGAATTTTGGTAACGCACTATTTGGATGATGAAAATCAATAATATATACTGCGGATATATAATATAAAAGTAAATTGTTTTTATAGATAAAATCTTTAAACAAATTACTAATGTTTGTTGTCAAAATCACGTATTCTCAGACGGAACAAAAGGTTTTAAAAATGTGTTGTCTTAGGGTTATTAAAACTGAAACTTTTTCAATGTCTGAATTATTTATATGCTAAAGAACCAAATTGATAAAATTTAATTTTTGCTAAAATAATTAATTTTATTTGGATTATTTATTATTAGTTGACATAACAATGTCGTACATTATGCATACATTTTATCACATAAATGATACTATTTGTGACATTTAATTATTCATAAATAGTCGCCAGTTATTATTTAATTTCATAAGATGCGGAAAATAGTTATATTAGAAATTATATCTCGCATTAACACGATAAATGTTTAATTAAATGTTTCGAGACGTTTTAAATATTAATGTACGGAACATATACTTATTTTACACGTTCTTTTTTTTCACGTTCCTTATCAAATTGACACAATAAACGGTTAACAAACAAACTTTCAATTAATTCAATTAAGCAATAATATTCGAATATATATCCTTACTATTCCATTGTTTGTTCCAGTTAAGATCTTTCAAAAACAAATCCGCTCGATACGATCACTTTTATTTTTCGACGAAAAGTGCGTCTAATGAAACGGTCGTCGCAACGACCGAAACCAAACTGTAATCCGAAAATATCCGGCAATCGATTCCCGTGTAAGAAGAAACCAATTGATCTAATGTACTACACTCCACAACGATTAAATGTTGCCAGCTAATTTGACGTATTCCGTTTTGATAAGCAGAACAAAAAAGCAGATTGGAAAATGACGAGGCGAACCTGCACGCACGCGGGTCGCGCATACGTATAAGGACCTCTGCCCTATAAAGCTTGTAGTGTCGAAAATAAATATGGCGAATCCAATCCGTCAAGATAGCTGCGCAATTGGGTCACGCGATTGACCTAGTCAAGCAAGTTTTCTTCGACATAAATGGGTGTACGAATGGAAACGACATATGACAATTTTGGTTATACAAATACAAATAGTCATAACTGTCATTTAATTGATAAAATTGATTTTTATCTTTACGACACAGTAACAAAATGTAGTCTATTTATATATATGTATTCGAAAGTATATCAATCAACACAAGAGTCGTCATTTCAAAATGAAACGTGCATTTCCAGGTTTTTATTTTCTTTTATTTCATACATGACACGTCGAATTTTTATATAAATCAGCTGCATAAGAAATAATTAAGAAACACAAATCGGGAATGAATATTATAACGTCTAGATGAATTTGTTTTGGATTAAAAACAAATATAAAGTATCAGAAGCTAATAAATAAAATTGTGATTGCGATGCCAGTTGTTGCGTTAGTAACTGTGAACAACGTGTGAACGAAACGGAACCAAAGATTCGCTATATTCCTATCGTATAAAAATAATAAAAAAAAAATAATATAATAACAAAACAAACGCAGACCTTAGCAGTTTGCAGCGCCAAACGAAGATCTAAATCTAAAACAAACAAGCAGATATAAACAAAACGAAATTACGTTTGACATAATGGCAAATGCAAGTTTGTACCCTTTACAAGTGCGATCGAGGATTCGAACGAGCCGAAAATTGCGTCGCAACGAAACAGCTTTCCGCTTACCTTTAACTCGCCTTTGGTTCGATTTTCGTCCTGCGAACTGGGAACGGCGCGTTGCGCGCGCGGGTGTCAAATATGCAACCACGTAGTTTTGTATACTCGATTTGTCGTATCGTTGGATGTTCAACCGCGTTTGCTTCGCGATATTACAACGACGTGTTCACGAAGAACGGAAGGCGCATTGTGCAATGGTGCTCGCCAACGGAGACGGCTTTTTTCACTTGACTGCAATTTCTCACCGCAAGGTCATGTCGTTAGGAGGCAGCACTTGCAAGTCGGCGCGACCAACCATCCCTGATACATCCCGGACACCCAAGCGTTTTCCAGGGGTGGATTTGCAACGCCGCTGTATCAGACAACACGCTCTCTTATTTCTTTTTCTGCAGTCACGCAAGAAATTGAGCCGTGCAATGAGTAACAAATTATAACTCTGTATATCAGGTTCCTAACGATAAGACGCGATGACCTAATTGAGTAATTCGCAAATATATGTGAGCCATTCTGGAAATCAGTATAACCACGATTTAACTCGCTCTAATTTTTCGAAATGCATCCAATTAACCGATAAATATGTTATTTGCGAGTAAATACTTGATCATATTTGTCAACTCTTAATTGTATTTACTGTTATTAAATTTAGTTGTACGTTTTTATACAAGTATTAGTTTTTTGTAATAAAGTGGATAACGACTCGTTTATATCTTTTGAAAGTCTACTTTTTTATTTAATTAATTTTACTCTAATATTAACTTATATACAAATTTAACTTTATATCAATAGAAGAAATTAAAATGGAAGGAGCAAACGAAATGGGGTCCTTGAGATTAAATCAACTAATATATTGATAATTAATTCCAAACATATATAAAAATGAAATAGTGTAATCCTTAAACCGTCTTTGTCGCAATGAAGTTATTTTATTATTCATAAAATAATTATTAACACCAAACATATGTATGTATATATATTCTAAGGATATGTAGATTTGAAATATTACTGGAATATAAATTATAAATTATATTTTCCTTTGAATCTTTAAACTTTTTATGCGTAAATAAAACCTGTTCGACCATCACGCCCCCTATCATGATTCCAATATCAATTCTTTGACTCCGATTATGTATTCGTACAATATATTACATTTAAACGGGAAAAGTGCTTTCAATGAAAGCACATATTCAGCCAAGTTCAACACAATTCGATTGCGAGTTTCGTGCTTCGGCGATTTACTTTCGAAGAAATTATTATAGAGAGTTCAAAAGCTTTTGATTCTTAATGCCGCATGTACTTTCCAAATAGTTAGACACAATAGAATGGTCTAAGAATCATAAATTAAGCGTGGCTTCGTAGAGAAGAGCTCACAGTTCACTAAAACAGGTCTTATACTTGATCTTCGATTTTCGATCTTCAATTTATAATTAGTCGTCATATATTATTAATAGGATTCTTATTTTGGCTATTATTGACTATTTTTTTTTTATATTTCTTCTTTTAAATTTGTAACATTTAATGTAAATGCTAATGTCAATTCTAGCAAAATATACCGGTAATGTTATACAAAATTTTGACAGTAAAACTTTTTTGATAAGCCCGAGTTTCTTCTATAAATTGTATTATAATAAGATTTATTAATATTGATTCAAACATATAATTAACAGTGTATATTTATAGTATTATCTGATGGCAATTGATGGGATTCGATTTTGATATATATATTATTTTCTAGTGATTAGAATTTTATGACTCCAAATCAATAAACTTGATTAGATGTATTTTGAGATCTTATTTTAATATTAAAACTTTGAAAAAAATAAAAATTAAATAAAAATGTTTTTTTAAACTAGTTTTTCTTTTTCATTTTTTATCCACCAGGCGACGCTATTGACCAAAACAGAAGCAAAGCTTTGATCATTGCCACTATATTCGATAAAGTTAATTATTTTAAAAGAGAACTCCGTGGAATTGAGTAGATACTTATACCGGGATCAGAAGATGAGAACTTACTTAAGGTTGAAATAGCGTAGCCTTCCGAGGTGATACTTGACCTTAATAAGTGTTCGATCTCTCGTAACGTGGTAGGCAGAATCGAGAAGAACTTGACTTCTTTGTAAAATTTGATAAAAGAAGTCTGGATTCTGATTATGTGTAGCACTTTTGCTGATGAGTTTACATGCGCCTAATGTAATGGCTATGCGCAAATAAGTTTTTATCGATATTCTTTGTACGAACTCAGAGGAAAAGGATTTCGTTACATTTTGACAACATTTTGCTTCTTACAAATCGTATTTCATTTCAAAAAACTACTTTTAAAATTGACAACTGCGCGAACAAAATAATATAGCAAAAGTTTACTATACTTAGTTGAATTTATAAAATGGATATTATACAAGTTTAAAAAATCTTAGTCTAAATATCTACACGGAGAAAACAGTTGTTGAATAATTTACTATATAATATCTCAAAAGTAAGATATAGTCGAATATATTTCATATTTTAAAATATGATTTGAAAAAATTACTATATGACATTGTAAAAAACTTATCGAGATGTATTAATTCTTAAAAGGTACAATAATTCGAACACTATAACTTAAAAATTGAAATGAAGTAAACCAACATTTACGATAAAAATATAGTAATTTTAATATTTGCTGAAACCAAATATTCGTATCAGATTAAATCTTGAATTTCCATGTTATTTCTATTAATTTTATGGTTATGATGTTTAAAAATTTATATAATTAGTTATGAATTTTAAATATAAAATAATATTAAAATTTAATAAACGATATTTTAAAAAAATATAAACTAAAATATGTTTATGTAAAAAATGTAGCGCGCAAAGTTTCTCGCAAGTATCATTACATTATGTTCTAAAGTATATATAGGCCCAATCGATCATAGAATTATATAAGCGTTGCGAATATTTAAAGCGATCTGCGTATTATGAGGTTTATGCTCGTACGTGTATGTGTGTGTGCATGTGCGCGTGTATGTGCGTGTGTGAATGACGTATGTATGGTTAATGTTAGGTGAATAATTACATGTAAACCCTATGTTACTAGAAAATATGAGAAATTAAAAGTGTAAATATTATATATACATAAAATGTAATACGGATTAAAACGATATAAAATTCTCATAGTATTTTGACGTACTATACTTAAGATAGGGTTACATGGAATATATTATTTAACGAAATTTAAATTTAATATATTAAAATATTAATTATAAAAATAATCGTATATTGTCTCACAAAAAGTGAAACTTAACGTTTTCCTTTATTTATTCACCATACAGGTTATTTTACTACATTTAAT
>JABFQC010000883.1:0-22588 GCA_022817085.1 Psilanteris sp. ZL-2020
CTAGTGTATTTGTAGATTTAAATCGTTGAAAATAAAAATTCAATACTACACGATTTTAAGTTAAAAGAATTCTAACATTCAGAAAACGAAAAATATCGTTATCGAAAAATGTGTTTTTCTATATTTTTGTTGCATAATATTTTATATCAAAAAACGAAAAATAAATGTAATTAACTTTATACGATTTTAATTTCCTTACTTTTAATATTGAATTATTTCGAATAATTATTTTATAACTTGTTTCGAATGTAACATATCAATAAATTCAACGTCGACGCATTTTAATAATTAAAGACGTTAAAATGATCCATGCATACAATTTTATATAAGCTAATTTTGACGAAGTTTCATGACGCTGGTGAAGTAGTGTGATAATACGATTTTCTTGCATCTAAATAATTGCATAAGTTTAAATCGAATTTATTAACGACAATATTAATTTCGTGAAATACTAATTTGTGTTACCATTGTCGCAACGAACACAGTCATTTTCAAAAAAAGCAAAAAAAAACGCGGAAACTGTGTAATTAAAACCGTTAGATTTATCCTAAATAGATTATCATTATTATTCAAAAGTATTTAATGCAAAATAAAAATATTATTGCGATGATAATGATAATAATAGTAATATTGTAATTATTAATTTGAAAATAGAAGTTTATATAGATTGAAAAAATTATATGTAAATAGTGAAAACTTATTATATGCATAACATAATAAAGGTAAAGACGGGTTTTACCGTGATTTCAACAAAAATGAATAAAAAAAATTTGTTTTATTAATAATAATATTAATAAAACATTGCATACTGTCTTATTAAAAATATGAAAATATAAATTTTGTCAATAATAATCAAATAAAATACAGTGTCCATTATGATATTAAAAATTAATGAAATTTTGTGTTGAAAACTGTTTCCTGAAAGTATTAATAATTCAGTTTTTATTTCAGTAAGTAATTATTCTAACCTAAATTATGTACCACAATACAAAATTTCGTATTTTTTAATAATACAATATCATTATTGAATATCCTTCTCATATTACTAATATTTTTATTATAATTTTCATTCCAAATAAAAAATGATTATAAACTAGTATCTTTATTTATATTTTCTCATTGTTTTTATTTTTCCTTTTGTTTTGTTTTTATTTTCATATACGTAAACAAACAGATGTTTATTTACATTCCCCCTTCTTTTTATATTTACAAACAATGAATTTAATACGAGCACCGACTATCCCTAATAAAATGATCGACGCTTAACAAACGTTAATATACATTAGTGTTATCCAAGACACCGATATGTTATTTTATCAGCGACGATCAACGTGAACGCAAACAACGCAAGTTTGCGGCGAGCGTGAATAATGACACCGAAAATGTCTTAATGTACTGCGAGACTTTGAATAAGTGCGTGATGGTGACAATGTATTTCTGGTTTTCAGGTGGATAAAATCACAGTGCCTCATGGCGAGAGAGTTGCGGTGAGGTGTCGTGAACTCGGTAGATATAAGCTTATCGGAGATCCGCTGTTACATTGTCGCAATGGTGTCTGGAACGGGAAGACACCATCTTGCGTCCCGACAACTGCTATTTCTAATTACACCCGTGAGTATTTTTCTTAATCTTTTTTGCCTGCTGCGCTATCTTTTCAATAGTTTCTCGCACTTTTTCGTCGCAACGCAAGTCCCAAGTGCGGAACCATATCCGAGCCACACTCGACATAAACAGCAACGAGAACGGTATACAGGTTCTCATTTGCAGCTTCCTCGTATTTCGCCACGATTACGTCACGTGGCATTAATTCATAAGTATCGTTCCATTTTACGTATATTAGATTATGTCGCGGTTCTTTAAAGCGTCGGATCTGCATGAAAACTATGACGCAACGATTGTTTTTAAGTTAGGTTGGGAATATATTTTGGTTTTAATTTGATTTGAATTGGTTTGATTAGACTTTTATAATGCTGCGAGTAATGGAAAGGATAAAAAAGGAGATTATTTTGTATGAAATTGAATCAACTTATGACTATTATGTGCGTAATAATAAATAAATAAAATATTTTTGCTTTTGAATTAATTAAATAAACTTAATTCCGAGGAATTGAGCCCGCGTATAATTAAGTATATTTCGTTGCGAAAAGTATATAGAGACGCGCGCTTGTTATATTATTAATTTTGCGTTGGAAATAAAATCGTGAAATTGGAACGAGTAGTTAAATTCGATCAAATGTTTATGTAATTCGTGCAACTAATTTGAGCTAATAACACGTGTACTTTTACAACGCACCGCAAATTTAATGAAAAGTAAATTAGAAAGGCGTATGTATACGGCGTGCGTTACGGCGATACGCTCATTTAAATATGTCTGGGATGCCATTAAAATTCAAACGTAAAAATATCATTTCGCGGAAGCACAAAAGAACTGTTTATGCAAGCAAATTAGAGAGCCAATGGGAATTGATTTCGACGGGAATCTGCTTATCGAAAGACTCAAATTGGTTCGGCGAAATAAGTACGTTCCATTATTTATCATAAACTATGAAATTATTTGTTTTTGTTTGTGATATTAAGATAAGGTGATTAAGCAAATATTTTGGAGGTTGTGAAGGTCACACAAATAAATAAATTAATAAATAAGTAAATAATTTGGTAATGATAACATAATATAATAATAATAATAATAATAATAATAATAAATGAATAATACCAATATGATAACAAAAAATAACAAAATTTAAATCAATACAATCATAATTTATCATATAACATTGACATATATTTATAATGGATGCATTTGTTATAAACAATATTATGGTAATTGCTGTTGTTGCTGGTTAGAAGTGCCAATGCATAATGAACTTGGACCGATTATGAAGTTTATGAAAAAAGTTGCCGCAACAAGAATCCTACACCTTTTAACGACGCGATATACTGGTACACCATAACCTTTGCTATGCAATACTGAATCATTAAAAACTAGAATAGGTACTTTACGGACTATAAATTAAATTTCATTTTGAATTTTTTGTCCAACACAATTTCGTCTCCAATCAATTTGATTCCGAAATATAATTAAAATTAACTCACAAAATTTACATCAAAAAAGTAACAAAGACAATAGCAAAATCAACAGCAATATTTATAATAAACAATAATGACAATGACAACTGCAAAAACAAAAGGTCAAACCCAACAAAATTAACAAAACTTAAAATAATAATAATAATAATAATAATAATAATAATAATAATATCCAGTTTAGTTTCAAAGCATCACGTTAAAATTTTCAAAAATACACCTGCACCGATTCAATAGGATTATAGATGCTAAACTTGTAGAGAGACAAAATGGATTTGAGTGGCGAATTATTGTCACAAAAGTTGCCAGCGGTATTCCGCGCGGCATCCGGGCACCATTGAGTCGCTATCTGTATCTATTAACACGTCGTTTGAATTCGCGCGTCTATTTATATTTAATAATCATTAATATCCTTATCAAGCCGGCAAGATGAACTTTCTCCTCGCAACCTAAACTAATTTCGATCATTTCCATTAGCGCACTCGTATCTGCTCCAATTTGTTAAATGATTAATTTCGGCAACACGAAATCATTTCCGAAGGATTCTTTCTTCGAAGTTGCACCTGCCCCCCCCCCCTCTCCCCATCCGCACTCCCGCCGAAACTCAAACCGTAATCCAGAATAATCTGCATAAATTTTACAAAGATATTCGCAACGAACAATTCGCGCGCCGACACGCTAAATTAGAAACCCGAGGCATATTAAAGTGCTCCTTCTCGGGGCGTGCACGGTGAGTGCGGATTTCGTCGTTTGAGTCGCTTCTTTGAGTGGCGCGTACAATTGCAAAGCGATCGAAGGTGTGGAGGTTTGCGGCGTCGGATGCTTGGAAATGCATACTGGAGCGTTCTCCAGCCGGATCTCGACCTTTTCGGATTTACTTTCCGGCCACGTAACTCCGTCGAGCCGCGTCTTCTGCGCATCCACACTCGTTCGACACACGCAAGGAACACGCGTGTGTGGGTGTTTGTGTGTGTGCGCGCGCGCGCGAATACATTTTTGCAGCGACAATTTTCCGCTTTGTTGACGCTTCAAAGCCCCGTTAAAGCGGTTGCACGCATTCACCGACGCTGATTCCGTCCGTGTGAGTGTACGGCCGACTGTCCATATGTGTGCGTGATTCTGTTTTTTTTTTTTTTTTTATTATTATTTTTATTTTCAACCTCATTTTAGGAACCCGCGAACGCGTTTTTCCTGCAACTTTCAAGTTTAATATCGTCGCTCGTGGGGTCGCTCCCAAACACCCGGTCTTGTGTTCTACGCCATTGCGCCCTTATTACACAAGGGAAATCATTTATTAACCCGAGAAGAAATTCCGGGTGTAGATCACCGCGACGGTAATTACTCTTTGACATTAATTGCAGTTTTATGCGCGCACGCGAAATTGAGTCCTGTTCGAGGGTGGCGCCATCTGGACGTACTTTTGGCGAGTTTCGGAAGGTCAAAATTTGACGATCGTTTGTTATTTATGTTTTGTTTAATTTATATATATGTATAACTATTTAATCAGTCGGAATTGCGCGATTTCATTATGTCGAACTGAATGAATCGAAATACGTTTGCTACCAATTTCAGGTCTGTTTGAATGCTAAGCGAAATATGAAAGTTAATTCCGGTTGGTTGCGTGTTCTATTATTATTCCTAGTTTTGCTTCGAAAACATTATCATCTTTATGGTTAAATTAACTTATTTTCGTTTGATAAATAAGGCGAGTTCAAATACGGTTGACTTAAATTGCCAAATTTGCTGATGTTACTAGCAGAGTTTATTTAAATGAAAACAGCGATGTTAATGCGAATTTAAGAAGGCCAAAATGTCAGCAAATTAAGTAGTCGAATTTAAACTTAACGTAGTGTTGAGGTTCGTGGATTGTACTTTTATTGATTTGTAGTTTTTATTTTTTATTTTGGTTTTAATAAAAAAGTATAAATTAAACCTTGATATTCGAATAATGGATGAGCCCGTTTTACTTTTTGAAGTATCATATTACTGTCTTTGTCTTTGTACGCCACACATATTTTTACTTCTTATTATGTTGATTTTTACGTAATATATGAATACGTAGTACACAAAATTGTATAAATTATAAAAAATGATATATTAAACTTACATCCCCATGTCAATTATCAATATTCCTTTGACTTTTTGAAATATCATCTTCCTGTCTTTGTCACGCTTAAAGCATTTCCATATTAGAAAGTTTATAAAAATAAATCAGTATCTGTTAGATATAAAATGAATAAAAAAAGGATATAAAATAGGAATAAAAACGGATGTCGATACATTTAAATTATAAATAGTTTTAACCCAGTATTAATGACATGAAAAACAAAATTGAGAATAATTGTGACAATTGTATTACTTTTGGTTAAAAATCATTCGTATTTATTTTCCGCCAGTGTATCTGGCATAACATTTCTTTTTGAATTGACACAATAGTTTGCAAGATTTCAGACCGGAATTTTATTTATTAGAATTTATTCGCGCAGCACTGAATAAGATTGCACAGAATGTGAAAAGTTAAAAGTCACTGTTTACACGAAGATAAAAAGAAAGAGATGTGATTTAAGAATACGTAGAAGTTAAATATGTTTGCGTCACGCTATTGTATGTTTATCTGTTACGTACTTCTTTTTAAACGATTTAAATGTATTAAGTGTGAGTTCGAAAATTCACCTAACGCTATTTATTTTGTTTACATTATTCATCCCCGCGTGGTAGCGCATTTAATCAAATATAATTTAATTTAATCGAATTACGTTGCTTGATACGGTGATTGTAAATGATACAGCGAATGAATTTAAATTAAAATGTACTTTGAGATGATAGAAAAAAATTTGTATGATTTGAAATAAATGAGAATTGCGTAACTCAATTTGAGAGCGATTCTTTTTTTTTGTTTTTGTTTATTTAAATTTACTTAACTTGGTATCACATGTTTTATTATAAAAGAGATATAATATACATATAAAATTTCAACTCTTCTTCGGGAGTCTTTTATGTAATATTAATATAAGGAAAGCATAGTTTTTATGCCAGTGTAGAATTTGCAGTTATGTCATAACTGATTATTTTATACCAACTGTATATGAAAATAATATTTTCCGACGAAAATACAAAACATAGAGAAACGTTCGTGTTTTGCATGAGTTAAAATATTTACATTGTAGCATTTAATGATCATGAATAGAACAATTCATTAATTGGTTATTTTATTATTACGTTAAATTAATCAATTATTAAAACAAAAAAGTTGTGAGTAAATTTTACTATATAAATACAGAAACATATCTATGTTTACATTAAAAATTCTTATGTTTACGTTAAAAGTATTTTGTTTTTATACATTAAAAAAACCTTTTGTACATTAAAAGGCTTCTTGTATATATGGAAAGTGCTCATATTTACGTTTAATATTTTTGTTGTTTACTTTAGACATTTGTTTCTTAACTTGAAAATCGAACTTTTGGGTGTTTGATTTATTTTTTTATTATTATTTATTTTTATTATTATTATTTTTTTGACGGAATGAAAAATCATCTTTCACTGTTTCTTGAAAAATTCTTCCTTCATTTTTAAACGATATTGTATTAACTTATTTATACTCTATTGTTTACTAACTGACAAATTTGAATTACCTTTTTTGCGTTATTCAATACATAATAATCCCTTTAAAATAAGAAATAAAAAATACATAAAATGTGTAATACAAAAACAAACGAAAGAAAAATAAAAGTAAGTAATAAAAAATAAATAAACAAAAGTAAATACAAATACAATCAAACGAGCGAAGATTTGAAACGCAAAATAAAAAAGCGATTTAAATTGACGCACGATGTAAGGATATACAAACGTGTTGATAAGTTCGCCATTGCGTATGTTTGATCAGAAGATGAAGTGTTAAATTTGGAACAAGAGTTTTATTGCTTGAAAAAATAAAGGAAGAAATTTAAGAGTAGTGATTGAGGAGCAAGATTGGATATGGTGCGAGCGAAATGAAGAAAATTTTTTGACAAACGTTTGGGAGTCGAGGGATGAATAAAGTAGGCAAAGGAGAATCACAGTAAATGATGGATGAATGTACTTCCTTGTGGAATTAGAAAAAAGGACAAAGCGAGTGGGAAGAAATGTTGAAAAGAAGAAAGTTCGGGAAAAAGTGCCGGGCTGAACGAAATGGGAAGAGCCAAGAGATATGACTAATATGTTCGAAATTACAGTTTGTCTTTTTATGGAGAATGGGTTTCAACGAGGTAAAATGGCGCCTAAAAAATAGCGCCACTCTGAACATCAATACCAACACGCACGTGCGCGTTCGCGGAATAAAATGTTGTTTAACAATTGCGTTAATTCATTTCATATAGACAAATTGAATTATTTCATTATCAAGCCGTGTTTTAATTATGCTCATCACACGGGTGCAGTGCGCTTTATAAAAATACAACTTGATGTTTCTTGTTTCATTCGCTAGTTAAATTAATGACGACATGACGTTTAAAATTCAGTATATTGATTTTTAATCATAAATAATGAACGTTGAAAAATACGAACAATTTAAATGGGAGAATAATGCTTTTATAATTCAATAACTATATATCGTAATTTTAGGTTTGAATGATCATTAAAAATAATTTATTATTGGCGCGGGTAATCGAAATCTATTTTTGCGTTACGTTCGGAATATTGTGAAGCGCATGTTTTTGTTAATTAAAAGTACTCAAACGATATCGTATGTTTTCATATATAAGAACTTGTAGTACTTGAAATTAAAATTGATGAATTGAACAAATTTCAAAATTCCATTTATGACGGAATATGCAATGTCGTGTTATATTGAAATGATTGTTATCTAAAATAATAATTTCAATCATTTTGAAAATCAGCTTTGTTATATATTTTTGACCTTATAATAATAAAATAATGCGATCGAAAGGTTTTTCATTAATGACTAGTGTGAATTTGAATGCATTTCATAGAGTAGAAAAAAGTACATTTCATTTTTTTGGAAATCAGTTGGGTATGTTCAAATGGAACACGTATTTGTGTTCGTGTAGTTATTACTGTGTTTAATATTGAAACTATATATTATAAAGTCATTTGAATCTGATCGTATGATATTAACATTCATACATTTGTTGAAATTTTTTATAAAATATTTTGATCATCGAAATAGCAGATGATATGAGGATAAAACGTCTGTAATTCATGCAATTAATTTAAATCAAAAATGCATAAATGCAATTTTAAATACAATATTTTATACTATTTTAGAAGAGAATAATTTTATCATATATTATAAAAGAGCATGGGCACAATGAACTATAATAAAATAATTGCATTTGTATCAACAATTTAAATATTGCTTTGACATTATTCAATGTGCTGCTCCCTTATTTTTAAAATATATAACATATGTATAAATATTAAATTGTAATGCAATTTTTATTTCGGTAAAAAAAAGAATTTATTAGTTATATTTGGCTAAAACCATTGCAAATATATAACAAAATGCTTCGTTTTTTTAGTTTTATTTTTTATATTTATTATTTGAAATATATATAATTTAATTATTTAATTCAAAAGATTTCATTATTGGAAATTTAATCGATTAATTTTGTAATTATTTCATTTCGTATATATAAATCAAACTTATAATTCATCAGATATCTTATTTTAAGGACGAATCATTTTGTCCAGTTTTCTCCAATAAAAAGTGTTTCGTCTGTACGACTGTTTCTTCTTTTATTAAATGAAAATTTTTAAGTTATAACACTTTTCAAGTGAAATATTAAACAGATTTTCTTCTCAACGTAACTAGATTTTGTGAATTTTAAATGAACTATATTTTAAATACATTTCTGTCTGACTTATCGAAACCACAATGGCTTTTGATACAATTAAATTTAGATTGTAAATCTATTTATATTTTTCTTGAATCAATTAAAAAAAATACTTTGTGTGTGATATTTAAATATATTTAAAAATAGTCGAAATGTACAAGGTACACTCTTAAAACGATCCTTTTGTTTTGCAATAATTAATTAAATATATATAATTTATTTTTCATTATTTAGGCTGTCTATTAAATTCTTTAATCCGTAAAATTACAGTTAATCGCGATTATTTAATAATATTTACTTTTGTACACAGAGAAAAATTTCAATTAAAAATTACTGTGCCTAAACAACAATTGTGCACGATGTTTGTCAACAAAGAAAGATTATGCCTAAAAATCGTAAACATATAGTTAATTTTCGATATACATTTTATTGCCATCCTTTTTGTTTATTGACAAACATCGTGTACAATTGTTGTTTTGGCACAATAATTTTTAATAGAAATTTTTCTCCGTGTAGACAAATATATATTCTTTAATTTATCAGTTTATTGTATTATATATTAGTAAATTTAATAATTTTTCAATTATACCGGTATATATTACATTTCAATCAGTCATTCATTTAAACTTCATCAATAAATGAACAAAATCCTATTATTTCTACAACTGTATAGTATGTAAAGCACAACCTTAATTTATTAAATTTGTAAATAAATATTAAATACCTGATATCTAAAAACGATACAACAATATGCATGACGATCGTATATTTTCTTTGATAGCCATTTTAACTATAAATATTCTCATGAAATAGTAGTTCTAAAATATATCGGAATTTATACAAGTTAAGTTAATTACAAAATGTATATCGTGGTTGATAAAAATGAAACAATTTTAATAAAAATTTTACATTATATAATCTAATTATTCATATCTATGGACAGTGAAAAATCGTTACGAAGTTAACGAATTAAAATTGGAATTAAAATAATTCCATCAATGTTTATACTAAAAAGGACAATAATTATTTTATTACACTAATACATACAGATAAATATGAACATTATACAACGTTTAAAATGGATTAGTTATTTTCTCAATTTCTGTAATCTATTAATATTGCGTAATAATTAGTGTTGCACTAATGTTAATTTAAAATGAATTAAATAATGAGATATTCATTCGAAAAAATTACGTTTAAGTAATATTATAATGTGATTGATAACAATAATCGAATTTAAAAATGAATAAAACTTGCATATATAAATGTGAGCATAATCGTTTAAATTTACTAAAATTATGTCTACAATATAAAAAGAGGTGTTTCTTATAGAAATCTTTTTGAAGTTTCTTGGAACACTTACATAGTGTAACATTTGACGGTACAAAAATGTTTCATTTCAAGACACTTTTCTATTGAAATGATAGTATAAGTATTTAATTATAATATATTTATTTCTTTTACATGAGAATGTCTAGATTGAAAATACTTATTTTGGTAGTGTAGTTATTTAAAAGTATTTTTATCATTTAAAACGTTTCATTCATAAACATAAAAACATGAGTTTTGAAGAACATTTCAATATAAACACGAATGCTTGGAAAACACTTCTAGATATTTGTTATTACAGTGTAAACGGTGGATAACTTTTCATTATCCCTTATCCCGAGTCGAAATTATTCTAATTTAAACCTCGAAACGTCTAAAATTTCCCGTTTAGGGTTAAATGGATTCAAAATAGGTTCTATCAAATAACACGTTAAAAGTAAAAAAAGTACGAATAACGTAAAGAATATAATTTTGAAGAATAAAACATTATATTTCTTGTTAAGACAAAGTTTAAACTAATAGGTTTAGTATCTTTGAATTAATTAATAATCTTAATAAAGTTAAATTCATAACAAATAGCATAACGGAGGCTATAAAGTTTGAAAGGAGGGTTAAAATTGTAATATCAAATCTAGAACCTATTTTCAATCTCTTTAACCTATACACGGGGAATTTTAGACGTTTCGAGGTTTAAATTAGAGTATAGAATACCATTTACCTTTAACAACTTTGAAGCTAAATTTTTACGTTCAAAATAGTGTTAAATTTCGACTAGGGTATAACTATGTAGGACACTAATTATTATTACACTAATGCATCGATAAATATTAACATTCTTACGCGTAAAATAGACGTTCAAATTAATATACTAATAGTATCCAAGCGGCACGTACATACAATGTAATTTCTTCACAAGCATTTAATAATTCGTATAGCACTAATTAGTGCCACACTAATACGTCAATTAATATTAAACTATATTCATAGACAAAGAATGGCAATAAATTCTTATCCCTGTAATTATATTCCGTTTTATACAAATTTTGTTAATTAACGCGAATTATTAATTAATGTTATTAAAAGAGCGTCACGTAACCGTCGAACATGGCCGAATATAATTAAAATCTGTTCTTTTTTAATAAAAACACTCAATTTTTTAATGTTCCAAACTTGTTACCAAGCGTATATCGTTTTAATCCAAAAATATGATGTTTCAATTAAATATAATTGCAAAATTGTCGAAACCACCCTTAAAGTGCACTTATTTTACATGAACCTGAGTTAATATAGTTCGACGCCATGTTCGACGATACGAATTGCGAAGACGGAAAGCTTTTGTATTTTTTTCTTTCCCGACTGCCGCGCGTTTTCTTAAGAAAGTTTATCTTCTTGGGAGACTCGCTTAAAGTACACTGAATGGTTACGTTGCAGAGGACGTGCCCCCGACGATACTTTTCGGTCTACCCACGGGATCTGCGACGATTGAGCCTTCGGGTGCTCTGGCCGTTTTTCCAGGAAGCATCCTCCACTTGGAGTGCCTCTTTGCGAGACGTCTTGGCAACCCTGAATGGACATGGACGTCTACATTTCGACAATACCTCACAGGTGAATTTTCGCTATTTTATTCAAATTTATTGCTTTGTATTTGCTGATACTTCAAATCGCACGCGAAAAAGCAGCTTTCAAAGCGAAACGCAGTCGCAGCTTTATATTCTTTTAAGATGAAAATTGCATTTACGCAATCATTTACAGAAACGAGCGTACAACGTATTTCTCAGACATTTTAAGTTGTGTATATTATATGCTGACGTGCATTTACACGAAAAAAGAAAAACAATTAAATAAATAAATTCAAATTTTACTATATAAGTTACAGGAAGTTGGACGTACAGTTTTAAAACTTGAAATTTGTCTAATTGGTTATTCAAAATGTAAACAAGGATTTGTAATATAAATAAATACGGGAAGTTGTAATATGTAAATAAAAACATTTCATATAAACTCATTTTTAATGTAAAGAAAAACAATTTCAATATAAACTTAAGATTTTTAAAGTTGTGTTTCTGGATTTATAGTAAAATTTACTAATCCATTTTTGAATTTATGTATTTGCATTATTAAAAATTAAATAATAATTAATAAATAGTTCGAACAAAATTCTCGAGATTTGTAATAATACTATTTGAAGGTTTCAAGTTTTTCTGTTTTATGGCATTTTAATGAAGTTGGTGCATTATATTTAAACAATTATAATGTCCTTAAATGGAAACTGATTTGCATGCAAATTTTCATCTTTTGTACAGAAATGTTCCGTCGTCTTTACATTATAATGTAAGGATTTCGGTTTCATCAACATTTTACATTCCAGACAGTCTTAGCTTGGCCTTTGTTATATACCGTATATCTATTTAGTATAATTATAAGAATTTCAAATATGCGTGTAAATGTGTGCGCAGATATTCATTATATATATATATATATATATATATATTAAAGTTTTTCTCTTTTATGTTTATGTTTTTTACTTTTTTTTAATTATTTATAAGTGTTATAATTTTAACGTAGTATAACAAATTTTTTGACTAGGTTTTTGGTGATTTTTTGAAAAATAAAATCTTTTCTTTACTCTATTAAAAAGAATTCCATGTCAGAGGTATGTTTTAATTCGAGAAAATGATAGAACTTTTTTAAATAATTACATTTATATATATTTTATTATCATTCTATTTTATTACATTAAGTTTTTCATATGGAAACATTCACTCTGCAAAAAAATTATATTAGAGAAATTTCAAGTTCAACTCAAGTAGTGTATGAAATTTTATTCTTCAGAATGGTATTACACTAAATCTTATGTTTAGCTTACAAATGGAAATGAGATTTAATTCGGGTTTATTTAAAAATCTTTCAAATTATATATTGATGTGAAATTAATATACTTAATTACTTATTAATTTTTAATTTTATTCTGATATATTTTAATGAAAATAAAATTTAGATCAGGTTTTACTTTGAAGAGTGTGTCAACTAAATTTTTTAGCACTACGACCCTTGTATTTTTCCGAATTGCAGCTACATACATTTATTATAATGTTACAATTATCTACAGCAATAGTCAATGCAAAATTTAATCAATCTTCGCTCATTTGCATTACTCACTTTAATGTTTTAAACTAAAGCACGAATCATTTATTTTCTAAAATTTCGCGATTTTATCGAAATGATTTTCCCTGTAATATAATAATCTATTTTTATGGCATAAAAGTTTAATTGAAAAGAAGTTTTATTACTTTGCTGTATTCTAAAACTCAGAAATCCAGTTTTCCACTGCAAGTTGTTAATTTCAAATAAAAACTGGTAAATTATAAAAAATTAAATTGAGAGTGTCATTTAAATTTACGGCAATGTTAATAATAATTGTAATAATAATAGTAAAAGTAACAATAATAAAACCAACAAATTAATACATAGTATAATAATCGCGTAAATAAATGTATTTTATTATTTTATTATAAAATCAATAAAATGGCGCATTAATTAATTGTGATTTAAATTTTTGAAAAACGTTCCCCGCAACACCAGAAATTATGCAACATGCGCGCATAAGCTTTGTCTGCGCCGTTGCGATTCAATACCAGAATGTTTAATTTTCATCTGATCGTGCAACCCCGTCATTTTGATACAATGACAGGTGCGTTTAACATGATAGAACCCTTGGGACCCGACCGATATAACATTTTAGAGCGGCTCCAATCATTGATTGACTGCGTGAAAACACGCGCGATGATTTCGTCTGATAATTTTGGCGTAAAATATGACAACTCGGAGCCTGTTGTTTTCTGCAAACACAACATTCGGGTGTAGGGTCAATGAGAACAACGCTTCCCGTTATATAGCAATTAACGCGGAAATGTATACAAATGTGGCACGTAAATTTAATCCGGGATCTGGTTTCTGCACGCAAAATGCGTGTACGATGTTAACCGAACTGACAACTTTTATTTATGATAACCCCGTTATTAAATATTCTTAAAACACACGCGTAATATGCATCTAAATTCTAATTTTTTTCATTTTCCCGGAATATGTTTTAAAGCGCTGCATTTAATTGGACGGATAATTTGCATATTTTATATAGAAAATATGTATTCAGGTGAGCGACGAAAATGCATTAATGTTTCATTCTTGTCTCTAATAAATTTCAGAAAATGTTCGTTAAACTAAAATTAAGACAGTTAATTTTTAATTCCACTGCATGGTTCAGGTATTGCAAATGTTGAGATTGATTTTTTTGGAATTCAATTATGAAAGTGCGGATTTTGATTGAGACTAATATTAGGAATTAATGAATGAAAGAATTTCACTTGATATGTAAAATATAAATTCTACTTTTAATTAATTGAAAAATAAAATAAATAATTTTAAAATTGTTTTAAGATGAAACATGTGAAATTGTTGTAAAACGATTACAATTTGTAAAAGTCACAAAACTTTTAGAATAAATATTTTTAACGTAAAACTAAAATCATTTGTATTCCAATAATTTCGAACGTTTATTTTCGCAAGAAAATAATTTGAGTTAAATAATTTATTCTAACTTGTCTATGGATTTCCAAATTTATTTTACTTGAAATGTAATGTAAAGACTCATTGTAAAAACTTTATGTCAGTGGATATTGCAATTTATGTATAATTGAAAATGAAGAAAAAGTAATATTCCGATTTCAAATTGATCGAAGAAAAGTAATTTTCGGTCCATTTTTGACAAAACAACAATTTTTATTTGCAAAATGATTTTTATCGTAGTCTAACTATAATATGTAGAAATATGTAAAAATTGTGTTTCTGTATGATTTTGTGAAAATATAAAAAAATTGTAGCTATTTCCTGTATTCTTTTACATTAATTGTTATCGTGTAAATGCGATTCAATTACAAATTTACATAAAAAGCAATAATTACAATATCACTAAATTTTTCATTAACAATTTTTGGCATTAATGTTTTATTGTTTATTGCTTAGTTGGTTCATTTACACATTTTGAAATTACTAATAAAAATAATGATATTCGTGTTTATATGGTAGAATATAACTCATTTAACAAATATTCCAGTAAATAATAATTTCGATATTATTATCATATAAATAATTATAGACGAAATCGTGTAACAGGGAAATTTTCATTTGTCAAAATATTATTTTTCTACTACAAAATCGATACAATTTGTCTACAAATTTTATATTGAAAATCTATTCATTATAATAATAATCATGATGTAAATACTTAAAAAGTATACGTCGATTAATATATCTACTTTGATCATAAAAGTATGACATTTAAATTTTATAAGAATATTTATTAATGAATCAAATATGGTTAAATCGATATATACAATTTAATAAAAAATAAAAAATGTCTGACAACGCTCGTGTAACTATAATGATTAATCGAAAATACATTTATATATTTCAAATTAATTGTTTTTGCGTTTTAAATTTTGAATATTTATTAAGTTGAAAAAATATTTCTTACCCTCCTCCTTTTAAGAAGACATTCATATTATAAAGAAGAAATTTATATGTAATAATATATATATTTCTACTTTTGTTTTTCTATTTATTATTTTTAATAACTATTTACAATTATTTTTATCTATTCTCTCCCATACATTAGTAAAGTATAATTTTATTGATTTGTACATCAATAATTTAATTTAATAAATTCACAAACTACTTAAATATACGCATATTACGTAACATTTGTATTTATTAAATACAAAATCTAAAAAAGAATACGAAAAAATGCCAACGTGAATATTAAAATTTAACCACAAATATAAGATTATGCTCCATTCACTTTTAAAAACGTAATTGCTTGAAACGTAATTGTAATACATGCAGCATCATTTTCATCATCGTATTAAACAATTTCAAAATCATTTAAAGCAACGTGTGAAAATTTGAAAATTCAAAATTGTGGTTCAAAATTTAGCATCACTCGAACCGACATCCGTCTCTCTTATTATACCACCATATAGTTTTTGGCCTATTTAGACGCCATTTGCGATACGCCTCGTTTGACGTCTCCATTGGTCTCGGATATATGCAATAGGGCAATCGCCTGTTTCATCATGTTGAAACACAGTCGTGTTCGCTGCAGTGACATCAAGCCTCATGCAGCAGTGATACAGCCTACGCTTAGTCAGGCCGCGTATGCATCTTAAAGCGTTGCATCCATGATGATTGTTCGGGGCGTTGATTATTCGTTGCACGTATGAAGTTGATCCAAAGTTTCCCTCTAGTTCAATAATTATAACGAGAGCTCATTTTATTGGCGAAATTCAAATTGAAACGTTGTTACATCAGAATAGTTTCGATAAGCAAAAACTTTTGAATCCGGAATTCATATACAAATATAATATATATATATATAGACATATATATGACTATATTGCAAGACGGTGTTTGACGAATTGTTTGCAATTTATTAACGATCATGCGGAAACGTAATTGTCCGTGGCGCGGATTATTTGAAAGGTTAATGATTTAAAAGTTGCGCGTCCCAAGTGTTTACGATTTAGCAATTTGTTCGTTCGAAATTGTTTGCGCCGATGGTATCCGGTGAATTGCGTGTAATATAAACCGAGCATTGAAAGAGCCATGTTTAAGACCTCGTTTCGCCGAACATGAGCGGCTGTTTTGTTGGATTATTCATAAAACGTATATTTTATGTTTATACATTTTTACGCTGCAACGGATTCCAGCTCGAAACGTACAAAGAACGCGTGTAAATAATAAATAGATAAAATAAGAATATTGTGTTTCAAAAAATGTTCATAAACTTGTTTATGATTAATTTATGCGCGTGCGGTGTCTTGTTGAAATACGCCATTTGTTGGTATATGTTTGCTATAAGTGATCCAGAGTGACGTATAAAAGTACGTTTTCAATATTAATGCAGAAACGTGTGACGTATACAGAATTTGTCAATACGGAAAAAATGTAATTGTTATGTTTGTCTTATGTTTATACAGATTTGTATGTTTTGCATTGTTTATTTTTGATTTTTATACGTTTTTTTAATTTTCGAACTTTTTTATTTTGAAAAATGTTCATCATTTTTCAACACTCAAATAGATATATACTTCTTAGTTTGACTGTATGAAATGTATCGATAAATGTAAATGTGGTTCTGGAGTAAATAGATTCAATCGTTAACATTACTCTGAAAGAAAAAAGTAGTAATCGCGGTATGGTTTCTTTTATAATGTACACTTTTTAATATAATATAGTAATTGATATTCTATAAATGAGAATGCTTATTATAAATATAAGAATATTTGTTATGAATGCACAATTATGTTCTAGAATCGTTACATAGTATAGTAGAGTTTAAACTACTTTTTATACACATTGTAAGAAGACAAACGTAAATGTGGTAAAAAATTAAATATAATAAATTCCCATGTCATTCCTATATATAAAACATGTTAAAAATCGAAACTCGTAGACGCAATTTCTCGAGAACGAAACTGTCAAAAATATCCAAAATATAATGAAATATTAGCGAAGATTTGAAATTTGGAATCAAAATTTCTTTTGGTGTCACGAATCAATAATAAACTGTCAACGTTTATCTGGTTCAATATGTTCGTCAAGTAGTCGAACTTTTATTAAATCTAACTCCTTTTATTACTGAATTACTGAATTACTGAAACAATGAAATTTAAGCAGTTTTTATTGCAAAAACAATTTTAATCCCTTAATTCTTAAATTATAACAACTATTAAACTTACGCAATGTAATAACGATGCTAACTAAGTACACTAAACATAAACTTAAATTAATTCTAATACTATTCGCTAGTCCATTAATATTCCGTTTATTCTTATTCATCCTCAAATTGCCACAGATTTTACGTTCCAACAAAAATCTCGAACATGTTGAAACATTTTGCACCGATATTTCCTTGCTTTATTTGCAAATGAAGAAATTATTTTGCTAATAAAGAGATAAGTGCATCTCACTTATTTACCCCGTTGCGGTACTCCTCGACTCGAGTTTCTTACATCATAAGACTCATATAGCACCTCAATTATTACACTTTGTATCGAATTCCGTTAAATCGCAGACCTATCCAAGCCTCTTGTTGGAGTAATAAACTCACTCCGCGAACTCCATTGTTTTGTATCCTGAATTTTCACCGACATACATATATATATATATATATATATATATATATATAGGTATAATATATATGTATGCATACATTAATACCACCGAATACATTCACTTTTTATTGAATAATTCATATAATAGACAATTTCACTGAACTATTAAGTTTAATACTCTTAAGGAATTTTAATTTAAGACGATAAAGATCCAAGTATTGTCTGTGTATATAAATATAGATACACTTTAAATGAGGCGCGTCATAAATTCGAACTCGACGTTTTAAGCGAGTTTCCGATGTTAACGTAAAGAAAAAGAGCTCATCTTATTTACTAATTCTATTTAACTGTCTTCTAATGCTTCATATATCATACTTACGAACTGTATTTGATTTATGCATAGTTAATATGTCTTTTCATCCAGCCAGGTTAACATTCCTTTGTGGCCATGCAACGTTACACTTTGAATAAAACCCTGGCATTCATATGCTATCTATGAAAATGATTACTGCATTCATCTGTGTATAAATCAAATCCTCTTAAGTTCAAATTGGTTATTAAATATTTACTCTTAACCAATCAAATTCACACGTACGGTTATTAATTAAACTGTTTACGATTTGCGTTTGATAATTATATACGCAACTTAATGTTCAATGCAATTTATATTGAAAATTTTTTTGTTGAAATTGCGCCGTTGGAACAATTATATCGAATGGTTTCTAAAATGCTGTAAAAACGAAACGAACAATTTTGAACTTCAACGCACAAGGTGTCCCATAATGCAATGGGATATTTGACAGTATTCCGTGTCGTAAATAGCGAAGAATTTCCTGAAATAATCTGGTATCATGAACCTTTGGGTGTCGAATCGAGTTAGGAATGGGATTTCATATCAGTATAAAAGTTACTCTGTAATCTAATCCTGGTCTCATGTAATTGGAACGATAGAGTTGATGAAAAACTTACAAATAAAATTTACAATATTGCATGGGGAGAATTTTCGACTTAGAATAGCTTAAATAGGTTTAGAATATAACACTATTGGCTTATTAGTTTATAAATGTTCAATTTCGAAATTTAACATTTAATCGGAAGGTTTTAAAATTTAAATCTTTCTTCAGTCTTTTAAGTCGCTCAACAAATTTCAGTTTTTGAATAAATCAAATGTATTTCATGCAGAAAAATGGTGAAAACTAATATTTTTGTAAATATTGATGGAGCAGGTATTATGCAGACACTATTTAGTGTTTATTTTTTGTCCTCGAAATATTTATTTGATTTTGTATATATATACTTTGTGGCATATGAGGATAGAAACTCAGTATAATTGTATTAAATACTTGATGTCCTGAAATGCAACAGAATATATCTTTATATATCTATTCTTACATGGATGTATAAATAAAATATATATAAATATTATAATATATGTATAAGACATATTATTACATTAAATATTATATTTTGTTTATAAACTAACAAATATAAAGTACATATTCCAAAAAAAAACAATAAACATTTTCTTATTACTCTTGCAAAATTCTACTTAGTAATTTACTTTTTTGCTGTATTCTATACTTTTAACTATTTAAATTGAACGAGAAAATTAATACCAACCAAATGATAACAATTAAGTGCAGTATTGAAAATCTTTGTCGGCATTGTAAAACCTAATGTTTCAAATTGACTACGAAAGTAGTTCAATTTGAAACAGTTTCCTAATTGAGTTTCTTTTTTTAATGAATTAACTTATTAATTTTTTAAAACGATTTAATATTTTAAACATAATATTTAATAAAAGTATTATGAATTTTTTATTAATAAAAAAATCAATTTTCAACAAAACTTGCCTTAAATTTTCACTATATGTAAATATGTCTACTAAACATTGAACTAGGCACGACACGTTTAAGGTATGGCCATATTTGGTTTCCATAAGATAAATATTAAATAAAAAACTCAACAAATGGTCTTAACATAATAATACATAATAATTTTATAAGATATTTATAGGAAGGTACATTGTTTAAATAGGCGAAATTAAATTACGACATCTATTTTAAAAATTTAATAAGGTAAAAGTGTGGTCTCATAGGTAACTGATCTAGTGACCTGATTGGATCCTCTATATGAGTTACGTATCCCAAAGTGAACTGTGAACCATACCGCAAAAACGAAACAATGTTTCTGTTTTGTTTTTTAGGTCATTATATTAATGTCCTATGAAGTCCTTAATGGTAATCCATATATGCCTGCTGCCACTCTCATTAATATCCATTTTATGCGAATGCCTTATAATATCCTTAATTAATAAGATGGCTTCCTTATTAATAATATGGGTGATCCTATGCATCATTCCAATTCTTACGACATAGAATATAAAAATTCGTTTAAATTTACTCGACGCCTTCATCTATAAATATCCCCAGATCTAGTGACATATATCCCAATCCAAGAACACGCTCTAGTCTGAAATAAGTTTGAATTACTCTCAAATAGTCATTGCCGGGATAACACGAATAGATAACGTCGTGCAAGGAAAATCTCGAAAAACCCGCCTCCGTGGCATATCGACTTCGTTTAACATTCTCGTTAAAGAGAACGGAAAATTGACGAAATATTAAAATCTCCTTTTCCAGTTGGGTAAGTTGCATTGGGACCAAGCAATAAAGATCACTGTTATGTTGATCGACGCCGTCGACGGTACGAGATAAAATTTCCATTTTGAACTGCAGATTTTGGCGAGGCGAAAGCAGAACGCTGTGATCTTCGCTTCCTTCCGTTTACTCCGGACGTATGGAGTTTCGGATGAACATTGAATATGTAATTATTCTAAAACTCGGCAGACAACAGAGTGACGAAAACTCGTCGGGAAACGGGCGTTCGATCAATTCTGAATGACAATCGCGTTCGTTCGATAATTTCGCGCGTCTAAAATGAATGTTCCCCAGAGCAGAACTGATGACCGTTTAATAGCCGCGATCTATTTGATTGAGTTACTTTTAAAGCGAAGGGATATTCTCGAGCGAGCGAAGAAGTGAAATACGTTGTATGCAAAAAATTTAATCACCATAAAGCGCGAATCAGTGTATGGATTCGTGTAATCATGTTTTATAAATTTGGATGCTGCATGATATGTGTTATCGTATTTTCCGACGTAGATTGAAGAAAAATTGTATTTTCAAGGTTGGGCGATCGCATCTTCCGAACGGGATTGGAAATATCGTTTATCAATATATTACGCTAAAACTCAAGACTCTGGTGTCTATACATGTTCAACACCACGGGGACTCACGAATTCTATACGAGTACACGTTATAGGTAAATATAACTAATACTCCGTTCGGCTCGAGTTGAATATTGACGTCATAAGATGGAAGATAATCAATGAGGGATAATCAATTTTTGAAATTGTGACTGTTAGCTTTATTTATTGTTCAATTTGCGATTAAATTACCATGCACATTTTTTATTACATTGTTGTTTTATTATAAAAATATTATATAATGTGTATTCACATTACTGTTTATTTTCTTGTGATTTATATATATCATAAATGGTATTTAATTATTAATGTAAATTAATGGAAAACAAATTTTTTAATATTAATTAATAATTATGTGGTACAATTATTTTATTTACAATGTAAATTTCCGGTTTAATATATATTTTAAGTAGATTTTTTTCGTATCCTATATCAAACGATACTATTGTTTTTAAAAAAAATAAAAGTGAAATTTTTAACCGTATTATTTATTTAAACTTAATAATAATAGTGAGTTTTTTTATATTTTCTTTTTCTTTTTGATTTTATTCGTCTTAATTGTGATTTGCTTGTGTATATTAAAACAAATTGTAATATATAATTTATTGTGTAAACAATTACAATATAAAAAGTTATTACTTGATTTTTTTAAAGAAATTTTAATTTACTTTATGATTGAAAAGAAGACTTTAATTCATATTATCTATAATCTTTGATTTCATTAACTTCAATTAATGAAGCTATTTAAAGACAAATGGAAGTAAATTTTATTTGTATTTTTTCAGAATTACGTTTATTGTTACAGTAATAATAATTTTAAAATCAAATGAATTTTATTATTAATATTTCAATGAATATTCACGTAGGTCTGGATTTGAATTCTTCATTAATTGGCTTTATAT
>JABFQC010000884.1:0-22582 GCA_022817085.1 Psilanteris sp. ZL-2020
ATAAAAGTTATCTCCCATTACTAAAAAATGGTTGTAAAGACATATATGTTATAAAAAACTATTTTATAATATTCTAATAAACAAAACACTAAACCGTTGTAGTAGACTTGGAGAACCCCCTTAAGGACCATTTTAAGGTGGTTTTCTAAACGATTTTGATAGATACTGTAGATTTCATTATATTTTCATTAATTTTTTATTTTTGTGAATTTTAATAATTAATATAGGATAATCTTTTATTTTAAAAGAAGATTTTCTATAATAAAAGTGAACATTTATATTTAGGTGAAAAAAGCGATGTTTAAAACTACATAGGCAACGACGTAGGAAAATATGTAAGATATATTACGTAGGAAATATTTGTAAATATAAATTTAAATATATACATATATATAAAAATCCTAGATTCAATAAAATATTTTACTATAAGTTTATCGGAATCGAACCTATGTTGCCAACGAAAAGAGATAGAAAACGTAGCGGGAATTTTCTACATATATATTATAATTAGTGGGATATTCCCGCTGATAAGGATTGACTTAGCCATCTGGTTTCACTGAATAGAACTCTCTAATCCCAGATAGCAAGATATGTCAATTGTTTGTACATAAAATGGGTCTATATAATTTATATACAGAATGTTCAATTATTGTTAGATTAGATAGATAATTCTCCAACGTGTGGTTCTTCAAGCGATTTTGAGATATTGGAGATTTTGTTATAGTTTCGTTGATTTATTTAATGTTTATTTTTCTTGCACATTTACATTTTCTCCTTAAAAACGTGGTTAGTAGACTCGTTTTCGAGGTGATAAAAAACGAATCGGCTAACTATGTCAAGAATTTAGTTTGAAAGTTTAAATTCATTATACAAACATAATTTCCCATCATCAAAAAATGCTTAGAAATACATAGATTTTATAAAAAAGTAAACATACTTTTATAAAAATGTAAGGCTGTGTCTAAAGAGACAAAGGCTGAGTTCTAAAATTGATTTTCAGCACTTTTGTCTTTGTCTTAATTATTTGTTTCATATTTTTATCTCATTGTTTCAGTACTGAAAGGTCATTTTAGAACTAAGCCAAAGATACGCGATCCTCGACACTAGATACTTGAAGTACTCGACATTCTAATTGCTAACTAAATGAATGTACTTGAAATACTCGAAAAGTATAACACAGCGTTACCAAGTGTAAATTAAAATTTAATTCAGTTTTTAATACATAATATAATACATAATTTAAATAATTCCAAACATAACATTATTGCTATTGTATTTTATATTAACTTCTAATGTAGTGTCCAATGTCATAAAATTGTCAATGTCAAATATAAATAAATTATATATAATAAATTATATTATACAAAAATAATTACTATGATATATGTACATTTGAAAAGTTACAATCCCTTCATGAGGAAAATTGTTGCAATAAATATGGTATAAATTATCTTATACAGAATCATGGATCAAATGGAAAATTGGATTAATCTATTTTTACTGATTCAATTTTATTCTATAAATAATTAATTATTTTTTAAACTAAAAAAATTATGCTCAAAAATATGTTATATTTATTTATTTACTTATTAATTTTTTTTGTAGTTTAATAGATAATTTAATCATAATAATATATGTAAAAATTAATTAATAATATTATAATTTATTTCAATACGCAAAGCATATTTATCGTTAAATACCTTTAACAATATTCAAATTTTGCTCCAGATATTATTAAAATCTTATGGTGATTTCTTATAGCGTTCTATTTATTAAATAGAAATTCTGTTATTAATTATTATTATTAAAATTCTATTATTTTATTTTTACTTAAATATAAAATATATAACTATTTGTAAATAAAATTATGTAAAAAAAACTTCATCGGACGATGCTCAGAAAAAAATCAACAAAAATTAACTTAGAAACGTTTTCATGATATCTACATTAATAAATAATAATGTTCAGTTTTCGAACGCATATTTACTTAGTTCACAACAATTCAACCTTTTGAGTTGTAGAGAACGCTAAAAGAAATTACCAAATGTAATTGGTATTACTGTCGTGACGATTGATGGTCTAATGAACTAAACTTTAGTCTAGTGCCAAAGAGTATAAAAGAAGACTCTACGTTCCGTATACTTTATTTCATGTTTCGGGCGTTTGCTGTGCGCTTGTCATTCGGGAGCTTGGCTTACACCCGTAAATAGTTTTTGTATTGTATACAAGTAATTAGTGAAATATAAATAAAAAATGACAGACTCCGATGAAGATAAGGATTTTGATCAGGAGATGAATATGACAGGATTCTTGTTTGGTAATATTGACGAAAATGGCCAATTGGAGGATGACATTTTAGATTCCTCTGCTAAACAACACCTGGCGTCCCTGGGACAGTTAGGTTTGAATTCTTTATTACGTGAAATGATACCAGATGAGGAAGATGAAAATAATGGAAATGATGCTGATTGTATAAATGGTGTTGAAGAGGATAGTGATAACAGAAATAATGTAGAAGACAAAACCAATTATACAATGAAATCACCCAGTGCTGAAGATTTTTCAGACATTACGGAATTGGCTGATGACATTAATGAAGATTGTAAAGGTACAAAAATACAATTTCTATTTTTATATTCAAACAAAATTATAATTTTAAAATTATACTTGTATTAAAAATATTTGTTGAGATAAACTATGCAGCAAATGTTCTGAGTTGACCATACTAAAGCATATATAAAGTATTTGTATATCACAGTTATTAAGTGTCTATATTTTCTCAAAATTGGACAATAAATATACTGATATATAAGTAATATGAAACTTAATCTTATAATGTGATATAATTTTATTTACTTTATTATGTATATCTTGATAATAAAAGCTATTTTTATTTATACTATTAATTAAATTTCATATATTATATAAATATTTAATTTTTAGTTTAACATTTTAAATATAAATAAATAAATTATACGTTAATTGCTTATTTATTGATGTTATTAATTGATGATTCTATGGTAGTTAACCTTATGAAAATCATTGAGTGTATAATAACAATTTAATGTTATTTGGATATATGTCAAGTGACATTTGGAAACTCTGAATCAAGTATTTTTAGTTTTTTTTTCACTTTAGACATTTCTACTTTATTAATGTATATTTTATACACATTTTAATAAATGTTTAATACTTAAAGTAAGCTGTAGATCAACTAGGCAACAAACTCTGACTCGTTTGCTAACAGTGTTTTTTAAAATTACACTTCATTGTAATTTACATATTTTGTTACAATTTGTCAATGTAAAATTGTTTATTCTATTAAAGAAGAACTATATGTCTGATAAAAATAAAAAGCTTTTTTTTCAAATTTAAATTGTTTAATTTTGTTTGTTTTTTTTCTAACTGTAATAAATATTTGTCTGTTCTCAAAAATCTCTGAAAATGTCAAGATCATTATGAGTCATTACTCAAAACTACCATTTATAAAAAATATAATATTGTGTAAATAAGAAACGATAATTTACACATTTTTTATTTTTTTGTAGTCATTTTATTATTCTTATTATATGACAATATAGTCATTTATATTATATATATAATATATGATGATATAATAATTAATATTATAAATTTTCCATTTTTCAAACAATTTACAATTTATAAACCACTAAATACAAACTTAATTTGAAAATTTGTATATTAATTTTTAATGCAATAATTTATTTAGATAATTATTTTAATTCAATTAATATACTTAGAGTATTTTACTTGATTTATTTTTAAAAGTAATATAAAAAACGTAAATATTTTATTATTGAAATTTCATTATATTATTTAGTGTAAAAAATATTTATTGATAAAAAACATACATTTTGGTATATTCATTTCATTTTAAAATATATATTTAAAATTTGTGTTTTATTTGCTATACTACATGAATAAAGTTAATTAACAATCCTTTTAAGAAATATAGAATATTGTTTTAATTCTTCAATACATTCAAACAGTAAAGTGAAGTAAGTTTTAGAATTTATTTTTTAAACCTCTAGAAAGAATATCATTGATATCTATTAATAAAAAACTTTTATTTTAAATAAGTAAAGGAATAGAATCTCCTATAATACATATACTTAATTATTACCAGTTAATGAATAGATGAAAAGTTAATGATATAAATATATATTTTATTTTAATATAAATTTATGTTTATTTCAGAAATCATTAATAATCAAATAAAACAAGAAAATAATTTAATGGACATTGAAAATGATATTAAATCAACTGATGATACATTAATGCCTCCACCTCCTATCCCTGAAGAAAAAGATACACAAAACATGGAAGAAACAGAAAGCGATGAGATTCGAAAATTAAAAACTCCTCTAGCATCAATGTTACCTTCGAAATATGCTAATGTTGATGTTACTGAATTATTCCCTGATTTTAGGCCAAATAAAGTCCTTCGATTTTCTAGACTATTTGGAGCAGGTAAACAAAGTAGTTTACCCAAGTTTGGCAAAAAGTAAAGAAAAGAAGGAGGAAACTTAGAAATGAAATGAAGGATGCTGATTCAGGATCTGATCAAGACACAAAGAGTACTAAAAAATTTAAGGTAAATATAGATATAAATTTATATTTTATGTATAGCCTGTAAATTTATGTAAATAAGTATTTAAATAAACTATGTAGTTTATATTAAAAAATAATAGTGTATCCAGAGATAATAATAATTTAAATATATGTAATTATAAATATATAAAGTTTAATTTTAAATAAATTATATTTTCATTCTAAGTATATTTTTATAATTTTTATACACATTTTAAGGGTTGGTATGTGCAATATGGTAATGAACCGTCTATTAATGAAATTGCTGTGGATGATGAAGAAATATTATTGAAACCTGTTGAAGATAAACACCAAACTAAAAAATCAAATGATTCTGGAGATAATGGTGATATGAGTCCAAAAGTTGCTGATTGGAGGTTTGGTCCTGCTCAACTTTGGTATGACATGCTTAATGTTCCGGAAACAGGCGAAGGATTTGACTATGGTTTTAAATTGACAGAAAATGTAATTATAATTTGAATAATTTTTTAAATATTAAATGTAAATTTTAATGTTTAATTTCATGTATTATTTACTTATAGAATGATGAAGAAGATTTGCAATCCGTTTCCAGAAATAATTTTCCAGATGATGCATTTTTAATGGTAACACAATTAAAATGGGAGGATGATGTTATTTGGGATGCAGATGATATTAAACATGAGGTAAATGATATTTATTATTTATTAGATTAGATTCTGTACATTTTACATTTTTGGTGATCTTCAGATAACCTATTAATTAAGTATAGTTTAAACATTTTGTATACATTTGTTATATACATGTTGTTTATATATAATGAAAATATATGATATTAGGTGTTAAAGAAAATGAACAGTAAAAGTAGTGCAGCCGGCTGGGTTCCATCAAGTGGAAATCGAACTGCACAAGCATTCAGTCAACCTGGAAAAGCTCCTGTTCCAAATGTCCCAAATGTGAGGCTTGCAACTTCACAACTTTCAGCTCCATTACATATGCAAAATCCAAAAAATAAAATGTAAGTTATGTATATGTTTATATATCATTCATTTCATAAAATTTTACAGTAGTAAATAAATTTAAAATTATAAAAATTATAATTTTTAATATTTTATTAGGGGGCTGAATAAAAATAGCCAACAGGATAATTTTGATGATACGTGGTATTCTATTTTTCCTGTGGAAAATGAAGAATTAGTATATGGTTTATGGGAAGATGATGTTATCTGGGATGCAGAAAATATGAAGAAAATTCCCAAACCAAAAATATTAACATTAGATCCAAACGATGAGAATATAGTATTAGGAATTCCAGATGACATTGATCCAGCTCTTTTACATAAAGAAAATGGACCTCAACCGAAAGTTAAAATTCCACATCCTCATGTTAAAAAAAGTAAACTTTTACTTGGTAAAGCTGGTGTTATTAATGTATTAGAGGAAGATACACCACCCCCACCACCTAAGTCTCCAGATAGGGATCCCTTCAATATTTCTAATGACAGGTATTTTATTAATTATATTAATAATTTATATTAAAAATATTAATATCAACATTTTAAATATAATGAAATAATTTTTTAATTAAAATTTAATTTTAGATTTTATATGCCACGATCATCTGAAACTACATTAAGACTTAAAATGACTGGTGGAAATCTTATTCAACATAGTACTCCTGTTGTAGAATTGCGAGCACCATTTATACCAACTTATATGGGTCAAGTACGATTAAGAAATTTCCACAGACCATCTTTAAAACGTTACAGTCATGGTCCACTATCGTTACAAGGTCACCACTCTGTTCATCCTTTATTGAAACATATTAAAAAAAAAGCAAAGGTAAAATTAATTATTACAACAATTAAATTATATAATATTTCAGTATCTAATAAATGTACATTTATTAACAATAATTTTAAAATATCAATTATAATTATATATATTTTTAGCAAAGAGAACAAGAACGAATTGCATCTGGTGGTGGTGATGTATTCTTTATGCGTACTGCTGATGATTTAACAGGACGGGATGGTGAATTAGTTCTTGTCGAATTTTCGGAAGAACACCCACCTTTAATGAATCAAGTAGGAATGTGTTCAAAAATTAAAAATTATTATAAACGAACTGCTGGTAATGATAAGGGACCACCTGAATATAAATACGGCGAAACAGCATATGCACATACAAGTCCATTCCTTGGAATTCTTACTCCAGGCCAAAGTATTCAAGCTTTGGAAAATAATATGTATCGAGCACCAATTTATAAACATGAAATGCCTCAAACTGACTTTTTGGTGATTAGAACAAGGTTTGTATAGTTTACACAAATTTATTAATTTAATGTATGCTTGCAATTTTATAAGCGTTTATAAAATAATATAAATATTATTATATAACATTTTAAAAGTTTATAATAAATTAATTATTTATTTATGAATTTAGGCAACAATATTATATTCGTGAAGTCGATGCTATATATTTGGCTGGACAAGAATGTCCTTTATTTGAAGTACCAGGTCCAAATTCTAAACGTGCAAATAATTTCGTTCGAGATTTCCTTCAAGTATTTATTTATAGATTATTTTGGAAATCAAAAGATACTCCTCGAAGAATTAAAATGGATGATATTAAAAAAGCATTTCCTTCTCATAGTGAAAGTAGCATAAGAAAACGTTTAAAACTTTGTGCAGACTTCAAAAGAACAGGTTATTATTTAATTTTTATTACTGCAGTTTGTATTACAATAAAAAGGCTTTGATTGAAATATTTTTCTAATAGTTTTTAAATAAATATTAACATTTAATAGTGATATTTTATATTAATTATATTTAAGTACATGTTAGATAGCAAAAATTAATAATTTGTTTTGATATATTTTAGGAATGGATTCCAACTGGTGGGTAATTAAACCGGATTTCAGATTACCACCAGAAGAAGAAATGAGAGGAATGGTAATTCCAGAAGTTTGTTGTGCTTACTTCAGCATGATAGCTGCAGAGCAAAGGCTGAAAGATGCTGGCTATAATGATAAATGTATTTTTGCTGTTGATGAAAATGAAAATATCGAAGATCCTAAAGTAGAAGATGAGTTACAAGCTGCACCATGGGCAACAACACGCGCTTACATTCAAGCGATGAAAGGCAAATGTTTATTGCAATTATCAGGTTTAGCTGATCCAACTGGTTGCGGAGAAGGGTTTTCATACATCAGAGTTCCAAATAAGCCGACAATAAGCAAGGTAAATTTGGTATAAATGTAATAACTAATTTCAGTATTATGTTTATGATTTTTTCAATATTTGTAAAATATTTTATTATTTTCACAGGAAGAACAAGAGGCTCAACCAAAAAGAACCGTTACAGGAACAGATGCTGATTTGAGAAAATTATCATTAAATAACGCTAAAGCATTGTTACGAAAATTTGCTGTACCTGAAGATGAAATAAAAAAACTATCTAGATGGGAAGTAATAGATGTAGTGAGAACCTTATCAACTGAAAAAGCAAAAGCTGGTGAAGAAGGTATGACAAAATTCTCACGTGGTAACAGATTTTCAATAGCTGAACATCAAGAACGTTATAAAGAAGAATGTCAAAGGATTTTTGATTTACAAAATCGAATGTTAACTTCGTCAGAATTACTTAGTACTGATGAAGGTATGTATTATAATTATTTTTATATGTAAAATACAAATAATTACAATTTTTCTTATGCGTGTAATTAAAACTATTATAATAATGTATATTATTTTATTAGGTGAGAGTTCAGAAGAAGATGGTTCTGACATTGAAGAAATGGGTAAAAATATTGAAAATATGTTGTCAAATAAAAAAACAAGTACACAGCTTTCATTAGAACGTGAAGAGCAACAACGGCATGAATTGCGTAAAATGTTAATGAATGAGAATCAAGAACAAGAAAAAAAGTCTAAAGATAAAAAGAGAAACGAAGAAGATGATAGTCAGCAACAAAATAAAATAAATGTTCAGCAAGATCGGGTTCTTAAAATTTATCGTACTTTCCATAATACAGCGGAAAATAAAGACTACACCAGAGTAGAATTAGTTCGGAATCAAGCTGTCATCGATGCCTACTTAAAAATTCGTAGTTCAAAAGATGAAACTTTCATTAAACAATTTGCCACTTTAGACGATGCACAAAAAGAAGAAATGAAGCGTGAAAAACGAAGAATTCAAGAACAGTTAAGACGAATCAAACGTAATCAAGAAAAAATGGGCAATTCAAATCCAGGCTCAAGTTTGAACTCATCTACCATACTCGACCGTTCTTCTAATCATTCTACATCATTGACATCTCTATCCAATAATGGTAACAATCCTTTTAGTAGTTTCCAATCCATTTTACCATCCAAACCATCCAAACCTGAAATTTCACCTCCTAAACGTAAAAAACCTAAACTCAAACCAGATCTGAAACTGAAATGCGGTGCATGTGGTAACGTTGGCCATATGCGGACCAATAAAGCCTGTCCGCTTTACCAGAACAGTATGTCCAGTGCTCCTGTAAATGTTGCAATGACAGAGGAACAAGAGGAAGAAATCGAGAAACAACTCACTTCAGATGATCAAGATTTAGTCAATGTTGATGGCACAAAAGTAAAACTGTCGTCCAAACTTATAAAGGTATCTTATTTATTTTTATAATATATATATATATATATAGTTTAAATAGATATATGTAATGTAAATATATGTAATGTATGTGGTTCATAGACAATTTTATTATAGTTAGTTTAATATATTTATTTCTTATACACATTAGTAACTACATAAATTGACTTTTTATTTACTTTTCAAATAGCATGCTGAAGAAGTGAAACGTCGCACTTTGTTATTGAAAGTTCCAAAAGAAGCAGTTAATTCCAAGAAACGACGACGTGCAATAGGAGATGATCATTGTGATTATCTTAAGAGGCATCAAAGACCGGCTAATAGGCGAAGAACTGATCCTGTCGTTGTAATGTCAACAATTTTGGAAAGTATTCTCAATGAAATGAGGGATCTTCCAGATGTTCAGTTATTTTTATTTCCAGTTAATCCAAAAGTAAATATAATTTTTATTTATTTAATCTATTAATTTATTACTTTTTACTTACAATTTCTTCAATAATTTTTATATAGACTGTACCTGATTATAAAAAAATTATTCATCGTCCAATGGATTTGCAAACGATACGTGAAAATTTACGGCAAAAAAAATATCAAAGTCGTGAAGAATTTTTAGCAGATGTAAATCAGATTGTTGAGAATTCAAATTTGTATAACGGACTTAAACATCCATTGTCAGTAGCAGCAAAACGTATGTTGGAAATGTGCGTTGAAAGACTCGGAGAGAAAGAAGATAGACTGATGAAATTAGAAAAAGCCATAAATCCTTTGCTTGATGATAATGATCAAGTGGCATTAACATTTATTTTAGATAATATAATTAATAACAAATTAAAGTCCATTCAGGATGCTTGGCCATTCTTAAAACCCGTTAATAAAAAGCTTGTCAAGGATTATTATACAATAGTTAAAAATCCAATGGATTTAGAAACTATTGCAAATAAAGTAGCAGGTAAATAATTAATTTTATGATTATATAAGATAATTAATTTCTAAACACAATTTAAAACATTTACAACAAATCTATTAATTATTTTTTTAGCTCACAAATATCATAATAGAGAAGAATTTTTAAAAGATATTAAATTAATTTCAATTAATGCTTCTCTTTACAATGGCCAAGATTCGCTTTACACCAAAAAGGCAGAAAATTTGTTACAAATTTGTAAAGAAACATTAGATGAAGTAAGTATTACAAAATATATAACATAATTTCATATTTTATAATATGTATATTATTAAATCATACATATAATTCATTTATAGTACGATGAACATCTTACACAGTTGGAAAAGAATATTTCTTTAGTTCAACAACGTGCAATGGAACAAGCTGGAATTGATACATCTTGGATGGGTCCTGAAGAAGAAAATTATACAATTCCTGAACCTGAGTTTAGAGAGGTAATTTAATAAATAATGAAATTTGTATTATATCATATTTGTTTAATGATTATAATTTTATTAATTAGTAATTATTTTAAATCTTATATTTTTTTACTTGTTAAAAACATTCACATTACCATATATTAATAAAATATTTTATTATATTTTTTTCTTCTTGTGTAATTAATTTTAATTTAATTAATTTTTTAGCATCATAACAGTTCACCTGAAAATGCCTATGAAAAATCTGCATTAGATGATTATGACTTCGTTGATGTAGAAGGAGATCCTGAAAATGCGCACGCAAGAGATTTAATTTTGAGGAAAAAAGAAAACGTTCTGGAAGAAGGTATAATCATTTACAATAAATTATGTAATCGCTGCTGTATAGTGTTAACAGCATCTTGTTTTATATGTGTATCTTATTGGAAATAATTTTTATTTTTTAGATTTACAATTCTCAAGTGAAGATGAATTTGATGAAGTACCATTTGCAAGTGAGGATCATCAAGATGCAATGGATGTTGAAACAATGGAAATTGGTGGAATCAAAGATGAAGGAGAAATTCCTGCTGACGATGACAGTCAACAAGCTGCAGAAGCTATGGTACAACTTGGCAATGTTGGCTATTATGTTGGAGAACAGCAACTGTTACAACAAGGTAATTGCATCTTCTTACAAAAATATTAGTATATAATAATGTACATAATTAAAACTTAATACATTTTATTTGTATAAATATTTAGAAGAAAGTATTGATGTTGATTCCAATTACGATCCATCTGATTTTCTGATGGTGGGATTGCCGAACCGAGATACCAAAATGGAAACCAAAATACAAGAAGATTTGGCTGTGTCAGAAAGTGACGAAGAAATAGACAATAAATCATCGATTAAAGTAGATACAATACAACAATCTCAGCCTGGTGAAAATGATCATGATCTTTGGTTCTAAAGTGGCCTTTTTCTATCTCTTTTTATGAATTGTTTTTATTGTATAATTAAACAAAAAATTCACAATTGTAATATTGTTAACAGCATACTTGGATCAGTTTAAACTAAATTAGTTGTATTTGTAAAATGTTATAAACTGCATATATTATTAGCAAATTGTTGCTATATGCTTTATGAAAAAATTCTTTGAAAAAATATTGTTTTATTATAATACAATAATTATGTAAAATGCATTCGTAGTTAAAATGTTACAATTTATTATTTAAAAATATCATATTGTGTTGTTTTAATTAATGATTAATTAAATAAATACATCATATTATTTTAAATTTTAATATTTATTGTTGATTAACGGATAACTATTATAAGTGTATATACAATGCCTTCTTCATTTGGTTTGATGTGATCCAAAATTGCAATTATTTAAATGTAATATTAAAATTGAGGTTGATAACAGTTATAAAGTATATTATATTTATGTATGTTACTTATATAAGTAAATTTTTTATATTTATAAGAATACTATTCATATGTCTATAATTTCATATATGAAAATTAATTCTAATCACAACAGATTAATTGTACAATATATATACTTAAATAATAACATGGTTTATTATTACAAGAAATTGCACATCTATTATATTTATATTCAGGTAAAAATGTAATAAAATAAAGAACGGTGTCCTTATTTCATTATCGTCTTCGGGTAGTATTAAGAAAAATTACACTACATTATTTATAATTTGTCAGTCATATTTATTTTAATGCATAAACGTTTAACAATAATAGAACACTCTGTATAAATTTCAAATGTATATTTAAAAACAATAAAATATATATGTATAAAATATACGATGAATTATATAATGTAGTGTTAAAACAAATAGCTTGGTTACAGTATGTAAAATTATATTAATTTATACTATGAGAAATTATAATATAAACGATGTTTCTTAATTATATTAATAATAAAAGGAATCATAAACCCTGTGCCTTAGGTGAATTTCCAAGCAAATTAATTCATTTGTAATTACAATCAAACATCGTTTATATTCTGTAATACAATCAACAGACAACCAGTAAAAATTCTCTAAAGTTAAAATTTTATTCATAGATAAAAATTCCTAGACCCAATTTATACGCAGATGACATTTATTTAATAAAAATTGTTGATATAAAATATTACTACAAAATCTTTCTACGTATTTAGTACAAAAATAGTACTTAACTATACATGGCTTTTAGAAATGGCTTTGCGTCAGTATAGAGCGCAAAATTTGTATGTATATATAAAAATAATCAATTCAGGTTTAGATATAATCAAGATAAACAGAAAAAATCTTCTGAAGATATAGTTTTTAATTTAATTCTTGTAGAGACTTGGCTGAATGCGAACATCTATGACGACGAATTTGGGCTGTCTGATTTTGATGTTTTCAGATGTGACCGTCAAAATATATAGAAGGGGTGCGGAACATTTATCGTAACGAGATTTAATCTATCCTGTCATCAAGTTAAAACTAGATATCTGATGCTTTTGATATCGTGACTTGTTATTTGGGTTGTGACCCGCCCCTTTATTGGTTACGGTCATTTATATACCTCCTTGTCCAAGTGAGTCTAATTTTGAATCATTTTTCGAGATCTTTCCTGAACGTTTTGCTGGGAGTGATTGGGTATTGGCGGATGATTTTAACCTTTCGGGAATTGGATAATTAAACACACATGATGGGGTGAAAATTGTAAAAAGCCAAAATCTATTATTACAAATAAATTGAGACTCTGGATAGAACGTCTATGATATAATCAACATGGTTCCAGATCAGGAAGATCGACCTCCACAAATTTAACTTCATTAAATAGGTTTCTTTTTTATAGAATAGAATGGAATAAGTAGACGTGATATATGTACAGACTTCTCAAAAGCTTTTGATAAAATTAATAATTTTATGATTGTGAAACAAGTTAAAGAGATAGAAATTTCAACTCAAATTACTTAGTTGGCTTACTTCATATTTAGAGAGAATATATAAGGTAAAAATTAATTCCGCCTTCATTTATACTTATATGGCAACTTCTGGGGTCCCTCAGGATTTACATCTTGGTCCGCTATTGTACAATATTTTTATAAATGATCTCCCTAATCATATTTTCTTATCAATGTATCTTTTGTATGCATATGATTTGAACATTTTTGGCGCTGTTTCTGGTCTCGATGATGTTTCTAAGATCCAACAATCTTTGGATTGTTTGGATAACTGATGCAGAGTGAATCTACTACCCTTGAATGTTGCAAAATGCAAAGTAGTGAGATACACACGTAGGAGAACTTACATCGAGTTTGCACAATTTAGGAATCCGAGAACTATGATTGCTATATGCATCATTAGTAAAATCAATATTGGAATATGCATCACCGGTCTGGTCTCCTTTAACAGACGATGATATTATATCATTTGAGAGGATTTAACATAGAGTACTGAGAAGTCTGATGTATAAATTTGATCGTCCAATGCAGAGATCTGAACATGATTATACAAATGTCCTCCGCATTGTCAAGCTGGAAACTAAAATGCCGGAGAGGACTGGCGGATTTCTCTCTTTTCCTTTCAATTATCAACAATATTTCCTTTTCTTCTGTGATAATCCCTATCTTAAAATTTTAAACTCCCCACCGCATGTTATAATGTCAAAAGGCCTTTATTGAGCTGATTTTATAAAACCAATGATCAGAAAAAGTAATCGACTTCATCTGGACATTGACTTATATCATAAACGTCGAATTCATTTAATGAGGGTAATGTCTAAATTTATTTTGTCAATAATTCAAACAGACGCTTCTTAATCTTGTTGGGAGATTTTGTCGTATTTTCTTAGAAAAATTTCTTATATACCAACTGTGCCTGTGATTAAATCTTTTTCACTTTTTTTTAATTTTTATAATACAATTATTTTTCTCCTTTTCTTTTTTATGAAATATTACATTGAAAAATTTTATATATTGTTTTGTCGATTTAAATTATATGTAGGCATAATGTACTTTGTAAATAGTAATTTTTCCCCGTGTTTAAAATTATATTAATAATAGAGAATTTATATATAAAAAAATTATACAAAAAACAGTTAGACAGGTTTATACAATGAATAAAAGAAAATGTTTACAAAATACAGGCTTATAGATGAATTATACAAATTATTTAATGATTTGATAAAATCATCGTCTTATCTGGTTTAGTTTATGATTAAATTTATTTTAATATTAGGAACATATACTCATTGCATAACAGTATATCAGTTCTATTAAAATCTATAAGTGTGCAGATAACGTATTTATAACGTTTATTTTTTTAATTATTATAATTGTATTATTTAGTAACCATTTAAAATTTGATATTTTGTTTACTTCTTTAAAACACAAAAAGTAAAATTACTAAAAATATATAACTCACTTCCTTTATAAATATGAATTGCCAGTCATATATTATTTTAAATTTATATTCTAAACATGACAGTTCCGTTTTTAAACTACTCAATTAAATTGATTTGTTTAACATCATAACAGTGTCACAAAAAGATTGACGAAAAATCTGCTTTAAATGTTAATGATTTCATTGATGTAGATGGAGATCCTAATATTTTTTAAAATATTTTAGAAGAACGATAAGTCGATTCAGTCGATAAACATATAAAAATTTAACATATTTTTGGTGTTAGTTTATACAAATTTGAACTGTTGGCTTTAATTCTACGACTAAAAGGTTTTCACTGCATTATACTAGTTGAGTATTTCTTGTTGTTTTAATATTACTTAATGAATATGCACTTTTCTTAATTCTTCAAGCTGTAAAAATGGAAATAAATATAATATTTTGCTTAATAATAAAAAAAATAAATCAAATATTATTAATATACGAACTTCTTTTTCGTCATCAACTTCATCATCATCTTCATCTTCATTATCAGAACCATGAACGGATGCAGCTGGTGTAGTGTGTCTAGATGAAGAAGGTGATGGTGGTTCGCTAATTGGTCGTGGATACTTCATCTTATGAGCTCCACCTTCACTTAATTCTGATGCTAATTCAGGATAAACTGTTATTAAAGCCTTTATTCTTGCTTGACGATAATACTGTAAAATAAAAAATAATTTTAAATTAGCTATTATCTTACAGTTATATATTGATTATTTTGTTCACACTTACAATTCCTAAATTTCTCCAATCTAGTAAATCACTTAATCTTTCTGTTCTATTTCGTTGGATGATACGTTGCCTGCGATTTAAACGTGCAAAATCGAACATATACATAGCAAGTTGTTGAACACTATTTTCAAGCCCAATAAATCTTCGGTCAACTATGTAAATACCATAACTCATTGGGTCAGCTACGTGTTCTTGCATGAAACAACCAAATCCAGATAAATTTGTTGTTATACTGGGAATACCCATAACTGTACATTCAGCTGGTGTATAACCCCATGGTTCATAGTATGATGGAAAAACACCTAAGTGACAGCCCCTAACAAATTCTTCATAATCGAGACCAAAAAGAGGGTTTGTTGAAGAAAGAAATTCTGGATGAAAAACGACCTAAAAGCAAATATTAATTATTTTTAATATCAGTGTACGATTATTCTCATTTCATACAAAAGTTTTTATTTAATATTTTAGTTAAACGTTTCGGTCTTTATTTCTGTACTATTATCATCAACAGATATTAATTTTAAATTAGAACTTTAATCAATTAAATAATAAAAAAAATACATTTATTAAGTTTATTATTTTTATCACACATTTTATTGTAATAATTGAAAATGATTGAATATCATTTTAATCGTTTAATAATTATCATTAGATATTTACCTTAACACGATCATGGACGGAATTGAAAAGGTTGCATCTACGTATAGCATTTAAAACAGGATCATTCCAATCATCAATTATATTATGAGTTGTTACAGGAGGTAAACCATTTCTTTGAAGAGCATACAAACATCTACAAATATTTCATTTATTATTATCATAGATGATAAAATAGTCATGTTCATCTCAAATATTGCAATATTAATTTTTAAATATCAACTAATAATAAATAGAAATGATAATTTAATAAAATTAATCACTTTTAAAACATTATACTCTAATTTAAATTATATATACTGGAAAACTACATTTCAGTTTTTTTATATTAAAAAGTTAAATAATAATTATTAACAGAATACTATTACTAATAAATTTTATACATTATCAGTTATTTATTCCAATAAATAGGATAAATCTTTTGTATAATTTAAAGCAAACGTACATTTTAAAATAAAATATTATCATTAAGGTTTTGTTATTGATTTTATTATCATAGAGGTATATTCCTGCAATATGTACCTGTAGAATAGTAAGAGGCAGAATATCTATCTATATAATACACAAAATAAAATGATTGTTAAAACATATATATAATATATAATAAAATATATATATATAAAATATATAATGACAATGATAAATCATTGTTTGATTGGATGACATCCAATGACTCATTTTTTTTTTTTTTTTTAATATTATTAAAATAAATTAAGTACCTTTTCATTTTTATTACATCTTCTTTAAGAAGCAATTCTTGACAATCTGGCATACGTCCAGATAGACACATTTCATACATTCGTTTTCCTATTTTTTGTTGAATATCATTAATAGTGTCTCTCAAAGATTTTGTTACCTTGAAATAAACAATATATTAATCAACCCGAATCCAAAAATAATATATATATATATATATATTTATGTATTTAAAAATATGCAAAACAGTTATTTTGGAGTTTGTTATAGTAAAATGAATACGAAAATAGGGTGGGCTCCTACTTTATTTTCTTCAACATTTCTTGACAAGGACCATATAGTATATGCGAGATCCTTTGGAATTAGTTCATTAATTAATCACGTATTTTGAGGTATCCTTATAATACTGACATATTTATGCGATTCCAAAATATCTGTTTAGTATACTTTTTTATCATAATTATTATACTAACGGCATGCCCGCGCAATGATTCTACGTTAAAATTATTTGTTTTTGCAGGAAATATAAGAAAGGCAACAATTGTCATATCAGGTCTTGAAGTTTTTAAATAATGATTCAGTCTAGCTAATGCTTCAATAAAAATATCAGCTCCTTTATTTCCATATTCATATCGACCAGCGATAAAAAAGTATAAAGTTTTATCTAAATCAAAATCATAATGTCTGAAAAAATTAAAATATTTTATTATGATGCTTATTAAAATATTTTATTATGATGATTATTAATAAATTATTGTAATGACTTACCCATAAAAATGACCTCTAACAAATTCATGTATTTTTTCTTTGCTAACTGCATGCAGATTTTGAAATTCATGTAAAGCAGAAAATTTTTTTACATTTAAACCATTCGGAGTAATGATATCTGGTTTCCGTTTAAGTAAATGTTCAGCTTCTAAACCAGTAATGTCAGAAACTGTGGTAAAAACATGAGCTAAATGAGATGCGGCTCGCTCCATACAATATCTATGATAAATTTGTCGTTTTCCAGCTTCTTCATCAACATTAAACTATAAATTTAAGAACCATCACATTCATTGAATTCAATAAAAAAATTAAAATTGTTTGTTCCATAGAAAGATCAATAAAAATAAAATTATTTATGAAATCAATAAAATTTATAAGTTTTTTTTTTATTTTTATTAAGCATGTTTTATTTCAAGAATGATATTGATATTTTATAAAGTAAATCATTTAAAATTACCTTGTCCAAATTATTATAAAAATCAGTCTTTCCAGCACAAAGGTATCTTCCTAAGAGAGTAGCGTGAGTAGTGAAAACTGTTGCTACATCAACATGTCGAGTACGTAAAGCTATAATTCCAACTCCTGCTTGCCATTCATGACAATGTACAACGACTCGTGGTTTATTAGCAGAAAAATTTTCAACTGCTTTTCTGTAAAAATATCAAAATCTTGTTGTTTGTTACTGTCGCTTTAACATAATGGTTTTTATTTAATACGTGATACGGTTAAAAATTTAAATTGATCCATGTAATTATAACAATTGCATATTTTTGTTAATTAAAAGTTATTAGAAAACTATTTTAAAATATTATATATGATTTGATTTAAATATTTCTTTTTAAATGTCAATATAATTAAGTAAATCATAATAAAAAGTACCTAAATTCACCAATAAATTGACATACTAAATAACCAAGAATAACAGCGTCATTGGCCTCTATATCTAAATGAGGTATACCAAGATTACACTTATTCCATAATTCTTGTTTATATTCGTCCAATTTCCATGCTGCACTTCCGATATCAAATAAAATAATTTGTGGATTGCCATCTACTAACCACGTTCCAGTTACAACCTAAAAGTATTTTTATTAAAATTAATAGTGTTTTCTTGCAAATTATTCCTTTGGTTATAACTTTAAAAAAGCTTAAATCCAAAATATGTGTATGTGTAAAATAATTGCTAAATGTTTAAAAATAAAACATTATTCAAGATAGCTTATGTAAACTGTTGTTTTGTTAAATGTATGACCTATAATTGAATGTCTGCCAGTATTCGATAATATACTTGATATATATTTTAAATAAATAAACGGTTCTCACTTTAAATCCTTGGTCACGCATAACTCTAACTGCTTTATTTAATGGGTGATCAGTTGGAAATTCGACTTCTTCAACTTCTGTTCTTGCACAAACCTCTTTATAAGGCCCAATCAGGCAATATTGATCACCCATTTCTTCAGTGGATACATATGCTTTTGACCTTATTACGGTATATATACCACCAACTTAAAAATATAACAAATGTAATCATTGAAAACACACATTAATTGCATAAAATATTATATACTTATTTACATGTTATAACATAAATCATGTCCAAATTAAATGAATTACCTTTATTTGCAGCTTCCCAAGCAACTTCAAAGGTCCATCGATTTTCCATTTGAGCAGACAATCCATGATCCATAAAATCGACTAAATCATTTTGACTGTCCATTCGGTAAAAACGTCTCGAGGCACGTTCACGCGACATTTTATATTATTCTATAATAAAAGTACTTTAACGATAAAAATTATAAATCATTAAGTTTATTAATTAAATATTTGTGAAGCTTGTATTCATTCAAACATAATTTGCATCGCATTGATATAATTTCTAAAAATATTATCAAGAGTGGCTGGACATTTGTCAAATTGTCAACGTGGTATATTTTAGAAATACCGCAGATTAATATTCTTCGTGGCGACAGAAGTACATGTAATGAGCCGAAAAGACTCAACAAAAACATAAACTAAAGCGATAAACGCATTTCAAACTATCTCGTAAAATAATCGTCCAAACGAAATGATTAATGTAAAAATAATTTCTGAATGATAACATTTAAAAAACCAGCGGCGCAACGTCCAAAATCATTCGCGAGGTGTTTTTATTTAAACAAATCGCAAATTTCGATAACCAAGCGGGTTTCGCGTAAACGTAAACAATGCTCGCAGATCTTTCATTCATAAGATGGAAGTAATTGAATGATAAATGCAAACACGTATACATTAGTGAGTATCAATAAATCGGGTCGATTATAAAACTGTATATAAAAGTCATAATTTGTATTACCTGTTTTCGGTGATAACGAAAAACTCGCGAAATGATTGCGAATCACCGATTTTGAAGTCAACAAATGATTGCAACTAACTATTTGAATCTCTTCGAGGCGAAGGTCACTTATAAAGGTCGCACGACTAAATTGGAATCGAAGATTGTAAAGATTTCTTCACTTGCTTTATCTCCGATATTTGTCTGTACGTGTCGCTGTGGATTCAGCTTTATTTCACGAAGACTATTTCTTACGATTGGTCCATTTGACTCGCCATGTAGCACATATTTCGAAAGTAGTACATACGAGTTTAATGTTTAATATTCAAACAAAGTAAAACCGGCACCAGAATCTCTGATAGTATTATGTACATATATATATATATGTATATGAACAATATGAATTGTTATAAAAATACATTCTAAATCTTTGAATTTATTTCTTTCCTAATTACTATGCCTGCACATTAATTTATAATTTCAACTATAATGTTTTTATTATTAATAGAAAAATCAAGATTTATAATTTTTTTTCATCTCTAAACAAAATATACTTTGAAAAACGATGAGTATTATATATATAATAGATTGAAATTAAAAACACGTGAATTGTACGATTAGAATATAAATGTAAAAATTGCAGCATCCACGTGGCTTCCACGTAGAATAGATTATTTATAGATTTAGAATATAAATGTGTGCGTGTCTAAAATGAAACGTTCTTATTATTGATGAAAATTATAAAGAAATAGTTTTAAATATTGTATAAAAAATATTTAAAAAGCTGTATAAATATTATTTATTAATAAGGGTATATATATATAATTTGTTTAAATAGAAAAAGTATGTCTCAATTTAATGTAATGTAAATAAGACTAACATACAAATTTTCGACTACATATTTGAATCAAGAATAATAGAATACATTTTCATTTCATTATATGACGAATTTTAAAATTTCTAATGAGAATATATTAAATAAATGTCAATGTATATAATATCAATGTAACGTTATTTGAATAATTGACCCTGATAGCTAGATCTGTGTAAATATTATTACAAGTAACTCATGTTAATATTCACTTAATTTTACTTATAAATTTTACTAACATAAATTTGCTTTTTATTATATGTCGTTGCATTTGAAACGAAATCGAAATATTTTGCTTGCGAGACCAAGCGCAAAAAATTAATAAGTGGAAAAGTTTGATACAGTAATTAACATAATGTGACATATAATTGCAAATATGTAAACATATAAATTTATAAAATAAATAAATAGTGAAATTTTATACAAATTATATAATTACATTTATATAATTTGTACTAATAAAAACAGCAGCATTTATTTTGTCAAAAGTTTGTTCAAATCATATATATAAAAAGTTGTTATTGACATATCACCAATCAACCTTATTATTGGAATTAAATAAATTAAATACATTTGAAAACCTGTCAATACTGTTAAATATCAATATACGAAAAATAAAAATTATGTATAATCTGGTTGATTATAAAGTGTAATAATAAATGTATTTATTTGACAACTGAAAAATAATATGAGCTTTAGTAAAAGTTCTAAACTCTATACATTAAGAGATGTCAGAGTTCAGTGATAAGAGTTTTTAACGGATGATGGATTGCTAAGTTCAATTCTAATTCTGCAGAATCTTACATACACATAATTTTGTTATTATTTATTGTAATTAACCAAACCGTACGCAGAATATTACGATTATATAAACCATCAACATGTACTCATTCATGTAAAGAGCTAAAATTAATTTCTGTATGAAATATATATGTATTAAGTTAATATGTATTAAATTAAGAAAAATAGTAAAACTCTGCTATATATAGATTTTTCATTTCTTATTGTCAAATTTTCGTTTTTCCGTATGTAATAAAACCCTTTTTCTCATATAATAGAAATTATATTTTTTCCTTTACAATTAATTTAATATTTTTTTATTATGAAGTTAACAGAATTATGAAACTAATTAAATAATAAAAATAGATAGGTAATTATCATTAAAATACTTTGAAATTAACTGAAGTTTAGTAAGTATTACTATTTAAAAATAGTTAATACAAATAATCAACTTATTGTTTTATGGAGCAATTAAATTTGCAAACAATTGGAAGTTTACGTTTAAAATTATAAAAAATGTCCCATATACCCTTAAAAAGATGTTGAAAGAATTTCACCTTGAAATGATATATCATTTATTTGGAAAGTATTCATTACAAAGATTCATATATTTTGAATATCTTGAATTAAATTATTCCCTGTAGTTATATTATCTGATGCAATGACAAGTTGAATCCCCGATGCTTTTTCTATTAGACGACAAGCAGAAATTTCACCATATGTTATCC
>JABFQC010000885.1:0-22580 GCA_022817085.1 Psilanteris sp. ZL-2020
ATATATATTCGATGGTCACACAAACCTTGGCTCGATGTTTTTTTACCTTTATAAGATTTGCTTTCTCTATTAATTGGCTCTTTCAGTGATATCAGATATTTTATATGCAGAGTTATGAGTTTGGATTTTGAGCTTTAATAAGTTTTGAGTTTTAATTTCCCAAATATAGTAATTTTTCTTGTATTTTCACATTTTTTTTTCACTTTTGATATATTATATAGTAAATTGTTAAATATTTTTTTCTGAGTGTATTTACATAACTACGATCTAGTTAGTAGTTTATTTAAAATAAACCAAGGGTTTAAATAAAGTATACTTTATCTGTCTATGTTGCTACCTATTAAAATATATATATATATATAATTAAATACTTTTGAGTGCATAATATGTAAGACTAATATCTTTACCTAGAAATAATAATGTACTATAAAGTATGGTGATTATGTTTGTATATTAAAGCAATTTTAAATTTTACATAAGTTTTCTATGTACAATTAGTTCATCCAATATCTGGTACCAATATTAATATTCAAAGAAACAAACAAAAACAAATTAGAAAGCAGTACAGTGAGCGAGAGGCTAATCACCCTAACATCCATATCTGGAATTAGCTACTGGACGCGTTTAATAAAAGGATTATACAAAAACATGAATAATCCGGTGTAAAAGTGCGCCTAGAAATTTACGCGCGCGTGTAATTAGTGAGTCGGCGGCTGTGGAAAGACTGAATCTCATCGGGATATTCGATAATCGCGGTAATTTATGTGCGCGTTGAGATAGGCCACGCGCGGCATTATATAAAGAAGGTTGCAAAATGTCCCCCAATTAACGGCGAATTGGAGCGTTCACGTATAAGAGGACGGCTACGATGTTGTTTGGCAACGTTAACGATTCGAACTTAAACGCGTCCAGACCGTAGTTTGAACGCCATTAACGTGAGCCTTGCTTAAATACTAAGAGCATTCACCTGCTGCCGTGGCCGTCGTTGCTGCGTGCGACATGGCAATGTGGAACAGGTTCAGAATTCGCGGCATTTTTTCCGCACGGAATAAAACATCTGCTCTGCTACAAATCAGGACCCAAAATTGTCTTTTTGCGTCGACAAACATACCTTTATCATTTATTATTAGCTAGATTAGTCGGTTCCAAATTTAGTGCCTTTTAATGGTAATCTTTTTGTGCTTTGAAGTTGAACAATCCTTGTGTGATTTTAACAAATTAATGTATGTAAGTTCATTTAGAAAATTTAAGTCGTTTATATATGGACAGGGGGTTATTAACTTTGAATTATTTCTTTTTTATTCTATTTTATTTGATATACTTCTTTATATTTTACTTTTTTTTTATTTTAATTATATTTATTTTAATATTATTTTACTAGACTTTTATTCGTTATAAAGAAAATTTATTCAGCAAGTTATGATATAAATATATTAAAAATATTATAAATACACACAGAATTTTAATGTTTTTGATAGTTTATATTAATAGTGACTGATTGAAGTATGAACACTAAATTATTTTATATAGGAATTATCTAATAATGTCAAACTCTGTTAATCTATTATAGTTCATCTGTATATATTACTCAAATATATCTGGATATATTCAAATGCTTGTAATATGTAATGTTATTGTAAAAACTTATTTCACAATAGTCATTTAAAATAACTTTTGTATTTTTTGGAAATAGTAAGAATAATCATTATAAATATACGTTCTTAATTCAATTTTGTTTATTTTTATTTGTATTAATATTATATTTTAAATTAAGACTATGTTTTACAATTAATTTTTTTGAATATGCCACGTAAATAAATATCCGGTTTTAATAAATAGAACATTTTAATACTTAAACATACCTTGGTGTTTGGTAAGGTATATATAAACTTAGTGATTCCAAAAAAAATAAAATTTAAAAAATTCTTTAACTAGTTATTTAATTTTTAAAATACTCTCATACGTGTACATGAAACCAAATTTAAAAATGTAACCAGCAATATGAAATAATGTAGATTTTGCAATAAAATTAAAAAGAAATTAGCACAAAATGTCAAGTGTATAATTTTTCGACAGATTTGTTGTGAATAGTTCATATAGGATTTTTATCTTGACATAGTGGCTCGTCGTGTTAGTTTAATCCGACTGAAGGTCCTGATTAACTTAATACGTCTTTGCAAAAATGATGACACGACAGAGGTCCGGACAGTGTCTTTTTCTCTCTCTCTCTTTTCTGTCGGGTTCATCTCATACGCGTGTTTGCTTGCTCACGATACTGATCGTTCGATTTTTCCTAGATGAGGACAGAGAAGTGGTGAAGGTCCTGCATCGTCAAACGAGTTTCACGATACTCCAAGCCTCTGTACATAAATAAATAATAACCAGAGCAACCGATAGGCAGATGTGGGGATATCGGCTTATCGCAATGTCAATGCTCTTAAGCTTGCTCAGATTATATTCATTAGGGTCATTAACATTTGATAGGCGTGAGACTTGCTGTACTTTAACCCTTGATGGATATATTGCTTTCTAAAATTCCTTCCATATTATTTTGATACTTAATTAATATCGTAGACATTTTTATATTTAGATATATATTTTTTGCTATTATTGTTAGATTATATGCCGCAAAAAATGTATGTTTTATAAAATACTATTTTATAAATTGCTGCATTTTTTATTTTTAAAAAGTTTTCCTTTTCCAATACCGATAACAACGTTTTTTTATATTAAATTGTTTCTTCAGATTAATTATCATTTAATATAATTGTTTAATTTTAATTCATACATAAATATATATTAATAAATTAATTAATAATTCGATGAAAATTATTCTATCATACAGAGTTTTTTCTTATATTATTATTAATAAAAGATTACTATTATTATTATACATTATATATTATTACATTATTATCATAAATTATTAGTAATGAATCCTTAATATGTTAACTTCTCTTAATTTTTTTATCAATTTGAGTTTAATATTTTTTATATTATTTAATTTCAGCTTTGCATCAGGAAATGGACTTGGATTCACAATTTAAAATTCACTTATTCATACATTTTATACCCACATTATAAGTAATTCTTAAATTTTATTAAATTTATACAAATTCTTAAATTCTTAAGTCTCATTACATAATTTAACAAATTTACTCGTTGTCTATAGATAACATGACTGACATTATATATCACAGATTATTCTTTCACAGTATTTATATAAGTTTTTAAATGTAAATTTCGCTGCAATATAATTAAAAATTTGTTATCACAGTGTTATTTCTAAACTTAATACCAACTCTATTATTCTAGCTGATTACCATTCGTATTTTTTAAATATTTTTCATACATTCTCCTTGGATGTATTTAATTAGTAAATACAGAATAATCTTATTATATAGTTCGTATTAAACAATACACATGGAGAAAAATGTTATATTAAAAATAACTATACATTATGATATTTCAGGGATTCGAAACCAAATATTTCTAAAATTATTATACATATTCTATTCAATACAATATTTTATTCTAGACAAATTTCTTTAAAGTATAGTCATTTCCATAATACTAATCATGATATCCTTATAAAGCTATAAGTATGGTATTTTATAATGTAACTTTTTTCTACGTGTAGCTGTATATTATTAATAAAATATAATTTATTAAGGTATAATATATTTTAAATGTAATTCAATATAAATCAAACATTATTACAAAAATAGGTTATCAGTATTTATATTAAGAATTTTATTATATTTTAAGATGTTTTTGTAAATTAATGTTAAATTTATTCTTACTTCATTAATATATCTTTAAATATACACAAGTATATTTTCAATTAATAATTTTTATCTATTTTTATTAGTTTTGAAGAGGGTCTTCATTCAGACCGAACGTTAATAATAATAAAAAAATTATAAAATAATAAAACAGAATGTTTCATTTTGTCTGCTTAAAATAATTAGTCGTTAATTATATTCTCTTATTAATTAATATATAAAAAGACGTTAATAACTATATATATTAAGTTAATATATATGAATAAATTATTCTTATTTCATTTATTCGCATTTAAGTTTATTATTATATGCATTTATGATAATTTTATTTATTTATTATAAATTTATCAATTTTCTTGTGTATAATATATATATATTACAGTCCAATTATTATATACTTAATAGTATTCGTAATTCTTTTGAATGTATTATTAATTAATGCATTATAATAATAACGAAGTTAGATATATGTACATCAGTAACGATACCTAATCAACTTTTATCAATTACAATTTTCGAACATGGAATATAATTGTTAATATCATTGACATTTATGTATATTTATAAAGAAGTTTAAATTATTTACCAAATGTAAGTGTAAATTTGTGTAATTAAGAAGAAACATGGAATGATATAAATGTTGTTTAAGTTTAAGTTAATTTCTACATATAACAGAAATTTGCTTTAATAAATAAATAAATATTGCAGTAAATGTTTATTAAAGGGAAATATGACGCTCAAAGATGTCCCGTGCAATGAATTGGTAGGACATTTGATTGATTGAATGTGCATCGATATTGACTCATTTGCATCTGATTGTTATTCTCCGATTGAAGCGTTCATTTATGAATCTTGAATATTGATCGATCAATAAATTGCATCGCGTTGGGAGTACTTTGTTGGTGCGTTGATAAACGAGACATGCTGATAACCCAGGCAGTATTGCGGTTCGGTCTCAAATATATTACGCCCATATTATGCATTAAGCATCGCGGATCTAGGCAGCCTACCGTGCATCGCAGATACGGCAGATATTCGTAGAACGTCCTTTTCCTTGAGCGCACGTGCAAAAGCAGCTGCGGCATGACCGTTAAGAACGATAACGATATTTGAACCGCTCACAACTTACGGTCCCATTGGCCGACTCCGCATTCATTATTTTTGCATTATAAAATGCATTGCTATAATGTTGTTCGAATTAAATCCGTTTTTATGAAGACGAGATAGGATTGCAATGTGATCGAGTATGCGGCTTATTTAAATACGAGTAGCTGGTTGCTTGACGTATTATATGGTGATCTGTATTCAATGAGCGTTATAATTTTAACACCTGTGATACATATTTTAAATAATTCAGATATTATATCTAACGCTTTGGATATTTCAGTGCCATATTGTAAATTATTTCAAATGAATTCATATTTTGAAGCTTATATTTATGTTTTAGTAAAAATATATATAAATCTGCTACCACTTTTTACCAAAAATATTCATCTATGTTTATAATAATACATATTTACTAAAATATGCACATATTTATTATTTATTATTAAATATTTATAATTATAAGGTATTTTTTTAATAAACAGTATAAGGCTGCTGAAATTATAATCTAAATCGATCAGCAATACTAAGATTTTGAGTTTCCGATAAAATAAAGAAAAACATTAAATACTTTCACAAATTTAATCAATCTTATAAGTTTCCTTTTTTATATATCTTCAACATTTCAGATTATGAATATTTCTTAAATCTTGTTAGGTTATACTATATAAATATATGTAATTTTTATAAAATGTGATGTCATTGCCATTTTTATGCAAATATAGTAATGTTGAATAATAAATAATATTTATTTTTATCATATATATATTTTAAAAGTAGAAATATGAGTGTGATTAGAAACTTCTACCAAGAGTTATTATTCCATATATTACACATATTTTTGTTTAGAAAAACTGATTTAATTATTTGAACATTAATTTATCTTTATTACAATTTTTATTAAGCATATTTTTACAAAAAATCATTATATTTTATTGCATACATATATTTATTATCATTATTTGTAAAATATACAATTAGTTACTCATTTTTGTATCATTTTAAGTAGTAAATATATAAATAAATTTTAAATATATTTATTTTTATAAAACGTAGTTCTATAATTAAAAAGTTGAAGTGAACAAATATAAAGAACACGATGGTCAATATGTATATTGTAAAAGTTTAATTTAATAAATTTAAAAATTTAATTTAATCAATGGATGAAAAGGATATAATTTTATGTTAAATTAAGACAGCATGAGATATGTTTTTTTAAAAATTAATTTTGTATTAATATTATTTGAATATATATTTATTTTCGTTGCATACGGTCTAATTAATAATAATAGCTATTTTTTAATTCTAAAGAATATACAATTTTTTAACTTTACCTTAATTTATTAACCCGTTAATTTACTTTTATTCTTCTTGGTTTACATTATATGTATGCAGCCGGCTGACTATAGCTATGCTGCAATCACTAGCAATGTTACTTCTGAGTGCAAGTGTTTCTACATGTTCATAATGACTATATTAATTATATTATACACATTTCGCAAATATAAAATGTAATATATTGCAATGCACATAAACATTCTCAAAACTAAAAAAGGTATACAGACATATATATTTCGATTTTTTTATTATACAATAATTAGACTAAAAGTTTTGGATTGTAAAAATTTGTATTGTAAAAAAGATTGTAAAAAAAAAAAAGTATTGTGGTTTGCTTTATATCTTTTTTTATTTATAACCAAGTAAATAAATTTTCATTAAAACAAATATATTTAATAGTTCTTTTAAAACACGAAGAACTGATATTAATAAATGATGTCCAATCTTTAGCTACGCTTAATATATATCTGTAATTATTATATAATATAATAAATAAAGCAAGTTTATAGTACTAGGTATCAAGACAATTGAACATTAAATACATATACATTTAACTGAATCAGGTAAACATCCATATACGTTAATCATAAACTGGAAAGTATTTTAAGTTAGTTAATTTGGTATATATGATTTCTATATGAATAATATATTTATTACTTATCAGGATTAAAGATGTTTGCATTTTTATAAATTTGTGTTAATTGAATATACAAATTTGAGACTCGTTAATAGATTTATTTTTTAATTGTCATTTTATAAATGACTTTTGTGCAATTGATGTGAAATGCCTTATATCAATAACAGATTACATTGTTATGTCTAAAATAGTATTTTCAAGGGTTATAAATGATTTATTTGCTAATGGCACGCAGGAACGCTATTTCTTGAATAAAAATAAATTTTCACCGTAGCCATTTTTGACTTTAAGTGACTTTAAAAGCACTATTTGGGGTATTTTCATGCTTATAATAGACATAGCTGTCCATGTGCAAAGATTGGATGAATTTGAAGAATATTCATTTTTTGACCAAAATTGCCATTTTTTAAGGTATACCCCTTTCGATTTTTTCAAAAAATGGCAAAAAATGACTTTTTCGCAATCGATGCGAAATGACTTGTTATCAATAACTGACAATATTAACATATCTGAACGCCTATTTTTAAGGGTTATAAATGATTTATTTGCTAATGGCACGCAGGAACGTCTATTTCTTGAAAAAAAATAAATTTTCACCATAAGCATTTTTGACTTTAAGTGACTTTAAAAGCACTATTTGGGGTATATTCATGCTTATAATAGATATAGCTGTCCATGTGCAAAGATAGGATGAATTTGAAGAATATTCATTTTTTGACCAAAATTGCCATTTTTTAAGGTATACCCCTTTCGATTTTTTCAAAAAATGGCAAAAAATGACTTTTTCGCAATCGATGCGAAATCACTTGTTATCAATAACTGACAATATTAACATATCTGAACGCCTATTTTTAAGGGTTATAAATGATTTATTTGCTAATGGCACGCAGGAACGTCTATTTCTTGAAAAAAAATAAATTTTCACCGTAGCCATTTTTGACTTTAAGTGACTTTAAAAGTACTATTTGGGGTATTTTTATGCTTATAATAGGTTTAGCGATCTATATGCATAGTTAGGATGTGTTCAATGAAAAGAATATTCATTTTTTGACCAAAATTGCCAAACTTCTATTTTTGATTTATTTTTTGTAACATTTTCTTGTTCTCCATATTCGAGGTTCATAGTGCGTTGCGTGGATTATGATTTGTTATTAATTTAGTTTAATTAAATGTTTTCGTGTTTACACTAGTAATAATAAATTATGTAACAAAACGTAAGTAAATATATTATTGTTATATCAACATTGTATGCTGACAAAAATAATTTCACAAAATTTACCAAGCTAGATAATAAAAGAAGGAAAAATGGGCAAAAATGTAAATAATATAGTAGAATATGGTTTGAAAATTCTAAAAATATGTTAAATATTACCAAACAAATAAAAAAACTATGATATCGTCTAATGTTTATTTACATTTTTATTCACTTTTCCTGCTTTTATTATCTCGTTTGGTAAATTTTGTAAGATTGTTTTTTTCAGTGTATATTCAATATTATTCTCAAAATGCTAATTTTACTGACAGAATATAAAATTTACATTGGGAAAGAAGTTTCCTTTACCTTTGATAAAATATAATCAAATATATGTTTTGTATATTTCAATGCATTTAAATAATGAAGCTTTTTTCTTGCTTTTTTAAATATAAAAATCTATATTCATGTATATCATTGTAAAAGGAGGTGTTCTGTAGGAAACGGTTTTTAAGCTATTTGGAACACATTATATGTGTTAATATTCAAAAATATTTAAAATGTCTCGTATAAATGAATACTAATGAAGGACATCTCAGTAAATAGAAACGCTTAAAAATCTAGTACATTTGTTTTTAAAGTCATGTATTAATTTATCAAAATTGACAGTACTTATAATTTATAAGTAAGTTTAAAAGTATATTTGTCATAAACAAACTAATTATATATCATATTATTCTACTTATTATAATTTGCAAGATAGCTTTAAAATGTTTAGAAATAAAACAAAAATAAAATAAAAAATGTAATAAAGAATATTACATGACCGACTTTTTCGTAAATTAATGAATAACATTAAACTATAACGATCTGTGATAACATTGAAGGATTGTCCGTAAAGATAAAATCGTAATTTATGTATAGAGCATATTATCGTAATTCTTTTCTGTCGTGGTGTAATTATTTTCCGTTGATGATAAACAGCAATGAACAAGAGAAATGATTTTATGCTCATCGTTTGAATCGATCTGATATAATATTCTACTGATACACAAATTACTTGTTCAGAACTACTGAGACTAAAAATTTACTTACGTATCGAGTAAATAACAATTAGGTAACGCTGTTGTTTTTTCAATTATGGAATGCTTATATGTAAATTAGTCTATTTTCAATTAAAATCAACAGTTTTTAGTAGTATACACTCTTAAAACGATCCTTTTATTTCAAGATTTTAGAATTTTGAAAACAGATTAATTAAGACACACAAAATACAAACTTTTAATATAAACAAAGAAAGTAGATTTAATTGAGTAACAAATTTAATTTAATTTCCCTAATATTTCATATTCCTTCTTTCATCTTGTCTACACTGCTGAAAAATGTGTCTTAGATGTCACGATTTTAAGACACAAAGTGACTTATTATGAGTCACCAGCTGTCTTGCTACAAAATATTGTGCATTAAATTAAGACATTTGGGCGTCCCAATTAAGTCGCTTTGTGTCTTAAATAAGACAAGTGTATTGTATATTTTATTAGTGTACACGGAACAAAATTTCCATTAAAAATTACTGTGCCAAACCACCTGAGCTCGATGTTTGTCAATGCAGAAACATTATGCCTAAAAATCGTGAACTTATACTTAATTTTCGTTATACAATTTACTGTATTATAGCTGTAAGTTTTCTTTGTTAACAAACATCGTGCACAAACATCGTATACGAATAAAATTATATTATTATTCCGTGAGAGAAATAGATTCTCTAGACATCTAAATGGTTTCGTCAAATTTCTAATCTGCGTTGACAATCCACATATTCAATTCGACAAAATCTGTATTGTCAGAGATTGTAAAACGAATGCTACATTAAAACGACATATATAACATAACCTAAATTTTTCCCATCTTGATTGTTGAATTGAATACCTGTTCACTGAAATCAGTAATTTGCAGTATCGCAACCTAATTTTAATATCCATATGAATTTAACAAGCTTTTCTATCAATATGAGAGAATAATAAAGTGTGAAACTATATTATTATAATTATTCTAATGTCAAGTATATATAATATAATTATTCATTAATTCAGTTTGCATATCGTATCTTTATTCCCGTAACTCCAATTAACTGCTTACTTGTGATTTGTTTAAAATAATCATTTCAATGTTTATCTCGACATATTGATTTATGGTGTAACTAAATAATTCAGAAAATACGCGCGCTTAGCGCAAATTTAGATAAATAATTTCTGGTTTACATGAATGAATAAATGACATTAATATCAGTCGGTGCATCACTTTATCGCGCTTAGAGTGCCAAACCAAGTCGGAATCAGTCGTACGCGTTCGCATCCCGAGCGCGCATGGCCGACCTTATATCTTTGCAACAGGCACATGGCTGAAGTTGGCTATTCTTTAGTCATATTGCGCACGACATTCGAATCGTCGCAGTCGAATAAAACCGCGAATTTGTCTGTGAACTCTCTCAAACTTTTGCACGTAAGCTGAACGTGATCATAATCGCGAATAAGTTTTATTGTTTGACAACCAGTGAGGCTATTTTAAAAGTGTAATTGCTCATTCAAAGAATTAAGGCGTTTATAAAACGATGAAATATGAATTTCATTCGAAAAGTTAAATAATTTCTTCAAATTGTGTTCAAAGTTTTGACTTTGCAGTTTCAATACGTTCGTAATTGGGAATTCGTAACTTCCAGTGAAAAAATCAATCTATCAAGTGCGATATAATTCGGAACCGCGATTCGTATTTTGGTGTCGGGTTAAACTCGTTTTTGCCGAATCGGAATATTTTGAATTTTAACCCGAATTTGAGTTGATTGATAAGTTGCGGATATGTGCTTAAATGTCCTACTAAAAGTTAAATGCCGTTGATACTCGATCTCAGAATGTGAGCGAATGGATAAAGTCCGACGAAGAAGTGACGAGGTGAGTAAGATAGCGTTATCACGTGCGTTATATTGTAAGGCGGTGATTGGCGCGCCAGTCACGTGGTCTTGTAGGATTCTGCATCGTTACTAGGTTAAGTAAACAAAGCCCGCGAGTCCCAGGAAGTTGAAAAACATGCGCGCAATAAAGACAAGTACTTATTCGGCGCGTTCTAATAATATCGCGTGAGAACACATGGCGCATTCGTTTAAAACTCGCGATTATCAATCACGAGTAGAAAGCGGTCTTCATGGCTAAACATCATTTTGAACGCACGCCGTTGAATTACTATTGTTGCTCACTTTTGACAATTATTTCGTCGAATCAATTTTTGCATTTGAACTTTATCATTCGAGGCAAACTTTATTTCATTGAACGCAATCCTAAATATATATACGTGAGGAGCGAAACTTGATTTAATATTAATTCAAAATTTTGGAAATAAAAAAAATTAGGAATGTATATTATTATCGTATGATGTACATAAGAAAATATAAAAGTACAGGTTTTTTATATTTTTATATTGATGCTAATAATGCGGATGCTAATAATTTTTAATTGTTTAATTTAAGACGAGTTTGTTTATTGGAATTTGCGAATATTAATGTTTGATTTATTTGTAAGTCAATCTGTGAAGACAAGAGTTTCCTCACATACACCTTATATGTACTCCAGACTTGTGCGTATACACGTGGATCCACTTGTATAAATATAGAGCCAAGCGTTTGGTGACACTATCGTGAAATAAACTCTGTCAAGAAAGATTCCACCCACCGTATGATATGCCAAGTGTACGACGACACTGAAAAAATGTTAGTACAGAATTATATTTAAAAAGATATAATTTACTATTAAATTTGATTTAAAAAAAAAATTAAAACACCTTTTAATTTAATGGAATTTTTGTTCAAGAATTGTGTTACAAAAATAAACGAAATAAAGATAATAATAATAAAAAAATAATATTTTTATTTATTCCATTTATTGATATAGATTATCCATTATAAATTGTCTGCGTTACTTTACTTTGATTTGCCGATAAGATATAGTAAAAAGAGAAGATAAAATTTCTTCTTCTAAGTAGTTTCTCCTTTGATGTTTTATAGGATGAATCCAAGGATATTAATTTATTAATAATAATACAATAATCATAATTATTGTATAAAAAATACATTTTGCACTTTATACTTTTCGAGAGATTCATGTCATAACCCTTACCGAAAAAACTCTCAACTGTTAAACATAACTATCAATTTGAGTATTATTTCAAACGTTCAAGTTAATATTATGATCAATTTAGCACTAAATACTATCAACTTGAGCGTAATATGAACTTGACAGTTTGAAATAATGCTCTAGATGAGAGTTTTTTCTGTATGGGAATACCAAGAAATTGTACAAAATCTGTATGGTAGCTTATAACATAAATTTTTTAAGTTTAAATACTTTAGATTTTAGATTTATGTTCGTTTTATAAAAGCATTACTTATGTTTAATTAATTCGCAATAACATATAATATTTAGAATAGTTTATCGAAATTATTCCCATGTCGTACAGTTAGGTGCTGACATAATTTCATTCTATTTTAAATGTTTACAATGCAAAATGTTTCATTGATTTCCAGGCAATGATTTATATTATGTTTTAGCGTTCTCGAAAACGCTACTATTATTTTTAGGCATTTATAATGATGTTCCGCGTCGTGTTACGATAATATGCGAATATAGCCATAAGTTTTATCAAAGGAATACGGCCTATCATTGCGAAGTCCGATGATAAGATAAAGTTGGCGCTGTTATATCGGCTCTCATACGCTTCGTTCACCTGTATTCGAATTATAACGGCGTTATCACGGCGCTTTATCTGTGACCTCTGGCATCCATTGGTGTCTGATACTGTATGGTTTGCGGCGCGTTATGCGTGTCAGGTCGCACAGATAACCGAATCAAGGCAAGCTCCTCTACACTTCGCTTCACAGGTAGATAATATTTGAGGACTCTCGACTTACAAAACAAAGAATAATGTGTTTTCCACGATTAGGTAACGTCATGTTGACAGATACCTTTGGCCTTATCGTGTTGATTTTTGCACTTTTACACTTAGATTGTGTGACAAATAAGATTAAGCTAACGATAGACCGCGTATTTCAACGTATTATTTTAAATATCAATTCTTACAAAACATTTGTTTATCGGCAATTTTATGTACGCTACGTAATTCATTATGTGAATAATTTATTAATATAATTAGAAAGTAAATAATAATTTATCTAATGAGTAATTGTAATAAATGTAACGTGACAAATTACGACGTTAAGTACGATTAATTATACATTTTTATTGCAATACTCTTGTTTCTGCATAACGGAAATTTAAATTTTCTTTATAGGTATAGGAAATATATTCTTTTTTGGAAATAAGGAAGTTGTTTTTCGAGTTTAGGAATTACAATGGTTTATACGTTTAATAATAAATCCACGTACTGAATTCGTTTATAAAATATTAAGAGTGGTCAATAACATGTTATTATTATATATATTTATTATTATTATATATATATATATATATATATATATAGACTGTTGCTTTAACAGTCCGCACTGTACAGTCAAGACTAAAAAAAAATTAATAGATCTTTAAAAATAAAAAAAATTAAATCTGCACTATTGCTAAAACAGACCAAATGATTTATTCTTCATTTTTTTAAAATAAAATAACACATATAAAAATTAATTCATAACCGTAAAATATCAGCGTTATAATAGTGTGGATTGTACAATTCAAAATTACATTTTTATAGTCCAAAACTGTTGTCTGAACAGTCTAGTCTGTTAATCCAACAGTAATTTTTTTCAGTATATATATATATATATATAAGAAAAAAAATGATATCGTTAATCTAGTTTATGGATGTTAAATACTTAACAAACCTCGCGATATATAATGCAACGTCGAAATAAGATAAATACATTGAATATCAATTGAAAATTATTTTTGTTAATTATTTATTACAAACGTAAAATGGTTAACAACATTTTAGAAAAAGGCGCTTGGAAGTATTCAGTGGTCTCTTAATGTAAAAAACATATAACGTTGACGGAGCGACAGAAAGGGCGCTTATTTCGATTTTCCTTCGCAGCAAACTTTTTGTGTCACAATGACAAATTGCAGAGGACAAGCGTGTATCATTCTTATTCATGCACCTCGCAGTCGTGCCGATTTCCAGTTGCATTTGTTGCATGCAGATCTCGACTTCATTCCACGAAGAAGAAGAACAAGGCAGAGTCGACATCTTGTCCTACGACCACGCCTGGTGTATGTAACTCTTTTATGTCGATATTTTTTCCGCGCAAAAAGTTGCTGCTTGGAAATTACGCAGTCTATGCGTTTTTATTGATTCGCTAATTTTGATTATTATGCAATTTGAGTATTACGGGATATTATAGTTTCCGCTTTTTTAGCCCGAATAGATTGTAGAGTAAATGCAGTGCGGCTTGAGATGTGTCTTTTGAGTCAACTGAGATAATATTAGGTCTTATTAGTTTATTATACTTATGATAATAAAAGTTATTACTAGAACACAGATTATTATTAGGAATTTGCACATTTTTTAACAAATTTTTTAATACGGTAATAACGCCTTTAAAAAACTCCCGACGATTAAATGCTAAATTAACCTTAATCTACTGATTGCCTTAATATCATTTTAATGTTATGGGCAAATAGTAGAAGTAATAATTATTAAACATTAAAATTTCCGGGATTTGATATATATATATATATATATATATATATATATATATATATATATATATGATTGGTAGTCTTTTAAAAGGGTTATATTGGTCATGCGTTATCGGTTAAATTGTTGTCAAAATATTTGATTGCGAATAAGAAATTCAAACCGATTCCTATACGTTGGAGTTATTAATAACCTTATTATTGCTGTAGATTCAATGAGGCCCGTTCTTATCGTATGCGAGATGCTACTGCGATAGTAAATCGCGCCCTGACAAAATGCGGGTTTGCATCATGGCCGTAGCCAATTTGCACAACGTGTTATTTGTACAACTGCTTGGTATCGTTAATATTATTTCTGATCATGGCATTTTTTACGAGGCAACGCAAAAATATTTAAAGGAGCGGAATGCATGTGGTGGTCCGCAGACCAGACGAGCAGGTGGAGAGGTTGACCGATCCTGCAACCTGTTGCACCACCTCGAGTCACCGCAGACGAGGGTACAGGACGAGGGACCCCGATACAGTTCGCTTTGACTCCGTTTAAATTGCGCTTAAATTACACTCGGCGGAAAAAAAGAGAGAAAAAAGAGTCTTAGCCTGCAATTACGATCAGAATTGTATCCACTTCTGTTTGAATGAGTAGAACAAAATACTAATACTTCAAAAGAGTCGAATTATGTGCGCACACTTTGCATATCATATGGTCAGAAATTGCTTTCGTTCTTGTAGCCTTTTATTTTGACACGTAATCATTCTTGAACACCGTATTCACAAGCCCTCGTTTTCGACATTCGAAAATAATCTTACTTTAAGACGCACAGATTTATGAAGGAAATGATCAACTCGGTAACCAACCTGATATTTCTTTGTTTTTGCTCTTATATTTTATAGTTATTAGTTTAATAAAAGAAGTGTTGCATTAACGAGAGACATATATAATCCGTCAAATTGTGTATAATCAATTAATTATAAGAGCAGAATGCAGGACTAATATTCTATATGCTGTTCTGGGTAATAATTTAAAATTGCTCTAATTCAGACAAATTGCAGTATATTTTAACGTGTATTTGTAAATATAGTACTTATAGTAATGGTGAATATATAAAAAAATTGTTTAAATGTTAAATAATAGGTACACATATTTTGTGAGAAAATATTATAACTGCTAGTTATAAACTTTTTTTTTTCAAAAAAATATGAAAAGTTATTAATCTTTATCACTAACATTTCAGAATATTTATTAAAATGTATGTAAATATAAATATTTATTGTAATAAATTTATTACTCTATACAGTACGCAGGACGTATTATATTGTACTTTCATAATAAATATACTCAAAAATGATAAAAGTATGAAATAATATACAATTAGTATATTTTTATATTTACTAAGGATGTTTTATAATGTGAATATTATAATTATTAATATTATTATAGTTATTATATATTATAGTTATACTCATAGCTTGTTCCTTCAGTTAAATTCATTAATCAGAAATGATCATATGACTTTTATAATAAGTTTTTAATAAAATGATAATAGTCATATGATGCTTTCTGATTAATTAAAATTAATAATAAATTAATTTTTCATTTACAATAGCACTTTTTTATGCTATCTTTCTTATTAATACTTTTTTGTATTTTCTATACATTTAAAGTGGACGTTTAAAGTAGACACGATATTTATATATATTACGTTGTTAAATTTGAGTATCAAGCGTCGCAGAAGCGACCATCGATCCAAAGTTAAAAACTATCTCAAAACTGTACAATTGAGGACAAAATGTTTTCATTAAAATAAATACATAATATATATCAAAAGCAGTGTATTTTTTGACCTTTAACAGACAAATTTTCTATACAGACGTTAATTCAAAATACTTAATATTACATAATATATATATTTCTAATCTTTGGCTGAGTTCTAAAATTGATTTTCAACACTTTTGTCTTTGTCTTAATTATTTGTTTTCATATTATTGTCTCATTGTTTCAGTACTGAAAGGTCATTTTAGAACTCAGCCTTTATATAAGAAAATATAAAACATACAATCTATAATAAAAACTCCGAAGCATCTGGATCACAACTCGTTCTTAAAATCGAAATAAAGCCCTCTGCCCTTTGACCGAATCGTAAAAAAAGTATTCTAATTGAAGATACGATCCATCGGTTTCCGATATACGGTGATTCACCGAACAGAATAGTTGCGCCATTTTCGTTTCGGGTGTCGCGCCCTCGGGATATGATCTCGATCTAAGACGATTTGCATAATTCGAGCAACCCTGCTCGGACGTTCAGCTGCTCAATTATTACCCGGATTTTGAGATATGTTTAAGAAAATAGTCCAGCCTGAGGTTGCGCTCTGCTTCTGCCAATTTAAGGTCGTTCATTGAAGTCGCCATATTTGGTATGCGTCGGCAGCAAGTGTCGGCGGGCGAATTATAATATATACGTTACTTAGTTTGAGGACCGAGGCTTTTCGGCCTTGGACTTGCAAGGAAGAAAACTTTCTGGCTGATTAAGGTGCCGATATTATCGGCCATTAATCTCGCGTTGTGAATCGAATACGTGCGCACTTCAAGGCACAACTCAAGACTACGTGTCTCTCTCGGGTACTGCATCGGGATGCGTTCGGATGCAACGCATCGGGCGCATTCCCACTAGCCACTCAGCCACGAAGTGTACCCATGCGTAAGTAATGGCCTGATTGATCGGTCAACGTTATAATTCACTTTATTGCACCGTACCAGGGCACCAACTTATCTTTCTTGCTCTATGATCAACCTTGCAGATGCATTTTTACGCGTTACGAATAAAAATTAGGCACATTCGTGATTTGCTTTTGGTTGATCCAAACGCACTAACCCGTATTTTATTCCACGTTTCCATACCTTTTCCAAAATGTAAATAACGCGTTTGCGCATGTATAACTACACGCGGAGAAATATAATTCGAATTTTACTGCCAAAAATTGGTCATACAAGTTTGTTTCGTCCACGGCCAGTTTCGTTTATTTTGTAGTAAATTTCAATTATATTTTTCTTCATGTATATGCTTGTATTAGTAAATTTATGAATATTATTGGAAGATTTTTAAGTCTTAATTAATGAGTAATATTAGTTAGATGTATATTAAGTAGCATTATATATAATATATTTATATAGACAATAAGTTTATAAACCTTATAGCCAGTATCAATCACATAATTGATTAATATTTAGCATATGCTTGAGCCAAAAATATACAAATTAATAATATTTAAATCAACTATCAATAATGCAAGTATTTAATATATTAAAAAAATGATAAAACGTGTTTTTAAATATATATATTATGTGGAAATAACAAAACATGTAGAAAAGTCCACGTTTGGCACAACAATAATATCAACCATTATATTTAAAAACCTAGTATAATATTTAACATTTTTATCAATTTAATTAGATAATCAATGTTGGTGTTACTCCTTAATTGAATTGGTAATTAATTTAAAAAAATCGGAATTAAAAAAATTCTCTCAGAGATATTATATTGCGTTAGTTCTGTTATTTGTTGTTGATAGATGTATTTAAATGCGTATATGCGTGTTTTTTTAGGCCAAGTTTGGATCTTTAAATTTCTTGTAACGAGCAATGCCGGTTCGTCTTGGCACATTCAGTCCAAGATTGGCGCCAAGCTTGACTCAAAGTAAATTGGCTTTTCATTCCAGAGATTGACCAACATTGGTCGTAACCAATGATCAGACTTGGAAAACTGGCCTAAGTTTGGACACGAATTTTCTACACCGATATAGATATAGCATTGTCTAAGAGTAGTATATCTAGTAAAAACTAATTGTTCCTAAGTTATTTTTCTATTAAAATACAATAATTTTAATGAAACAAATGTTAAAGTGCAGAAACAAATATATGGTTATTAATTTATTGCACGTAATAAATATATATTTTAACGCTCACAGTGTACGCAACCTATAAACGTCTTTATTCTTTAGAAGAAGTGCAACGCACACTCACAAATATTTGTCATACACTTAGAGAAGACAATTTTCCTAATGCCTTGCAAACTTTTACCTTTTCCGATCAACGTCCTACAAAACTACAAGTTAATTCTAACAAAACCCTTCAAATGCACGTTCGCGTTATTTCACATTACCACCTGCGCCGAGATTTCATCGAACCATTCAAATCGCCTAATCTGCATCCTCTCCTTTATACTCAGAGCGCCCTATCATCGCATCAATCACCTTAACCCAAATTGCAATAAGTCGAAAAACTATCTCTAACATAAATTCCTCAGCCTGGTCCCCAACATCGAAACCGCAAACCCGTCCGAAAAAAATGATCGCAATCATACATATCGGCAGAGCAATATGAAAGCTACAACCTGCACCTAGACGCAAAGCAAACCGAAGTGTATTTAAATGACCGGAGGTTCGTGCTGGCGCACATATCTTAAAGTCGGCAGCGCGATCGCAAGAAGGCCGTTCGGTACAGTATCAGTGTGCTCTCTTTTAAGCGTTGGGCGTTCACCCCGACCTCGGCTGACTCGCACAACTGGTTCGAATGCACACATATTCTTTCAGATGTTCGCTTATACAGAAAGACAGAAAGAAAGAAGGAAGGAAGGGGAGAGAGAGTACAGAGAAGAAAGGGACGGACGCCGGCAGATGGAAAGAGACACCGCGCAACAAGAAGGAGAAAGAGAAATGGAAAAAAAGAGAGAAAAAAGCAAAGGATCGAGAGCAGTCGTCGGTACATTACTGGTAGCTTTTGTTGAGCGATTTGTGAATGGTCGCGGAACTTTCCCCGCATTTCCCGTATTCTTTGTGCGTAGCCCCTTACCCGTGTAGCATTGCCCGTCCTAATGGAGCTACAAGTTGGACAAGCATATACAGGCCTACGAACATGTCTGCGCAACCCGGGGCATTTGCCCGCGGCGAGCGCCGCTTTTTGTGCGTTCGGTTCGTTCAAAGAAGCTCGGCGCAATTAACGGCTCCGTAAATTTACATACGTCGCCGATCGTGCGCTATTAAACGGATCCGCGGCGAAACTTTTTGCCGCAAACCGGACGAAGACGTTAGCCAGTTTACGACGACGTCAGGCCTTTGCACGCGCCCGTGCGTTTTCAGAAGACCCCGATAGTGCCAACGCCGGAACGAATCCGCATAATGCGTCGATATTACGTTTGATTGAGGCGACGTCTCTGAGTGCCAGCCGCAGCAACGCGAAATCAAAGGAAACGGCGACCACCAGTGTTGAAAGGGCGCAAGCACTTCTACCTACCGCGGGCCGGATGATTGCGAAAATAAACATTCATTATTGTAATTACTTTCCGTGGCCGAATGCCCGGGGCCACGATTGATCTGCGGGAATGAGACTGCGCCGGGGTGGGCAAGATCGATTCGGCTTTAATTGAAAAAGGTCCTTTGATTTTCGTGCACTTCCATATAACAAATCTTTGCAAATTACGCGTAATCATTTGCTCGTGTTTTGCTCATTCGCGTGCTCCCTGCCGTTGGTTTGATTAAGACGCGAGACGATTGTTGGGTTACTGTAATGTATCGAGACCGTTGATGTCGGGATGTCTTAAATTTGTATGTCTTAATCAGGAATTTCGTGCGATTAACGAACGCCGTTGTTGTTACAATATGACTGATAATTATTTGCGTGCGGGTATGGTGTAATGTTTCGTAAATACTGTTTGGATCTTCGTTTTTATGATTAGACAGAATGTAGCGGCAATATTTATATTACCTAGTAATTATGGTGGCTTCGACGTAAGATGAATGATCTCCCCTTGTGGGAACCTCTTAATATCATTGTAAATATAAACGTGCTCGGAAGCTGCGCTGCCAAAAAATATCAAGTCTTGGCTCAAGATTTTAATGTTTAGATACAAAATAATATAAATAATCAGTACGCAAATACTCGCCATCAGCAATAATATGACGATTAAGTAATTTGTTTAAAAAACTAAAATTTATAATGTAGCAATATTTTGAGTTTTAATATTATTGCATATTGGTATAATAATAACTTATATAATTTTTGATTGCTTAACAATTGCAAATCGTAAACTAAGTGAATGAAGTTTTGATTTTTAATCAAGTGTTAGTAATCTTGTATCGCAACAAAAGTTTACGTTTGATTTGGCGTCTGTCAAATTATTATCTTCCTCTTTGATAATCAATACAATCTTTTAAACATCTATATGCATAGATGACTTGTATTCTATTTCTGATATGACAGAGGAACGATTGTACAATTTAACCGCAGCAGTCACGGTTCACGCCTTGTACTTTGACTAAAGCTTGATAGGTAACTTCTGTAGACTCGTTAATGAAATACTTCTGTTTGATAAACTCAATTAGATTACGTTTGAATTATTTTTAACTGTTGGACATAATTTAAAATCATTTACCGAATATAAATAATTGCAATAACGTGGATTCATTAGTGTTAATATTTATAATAATAATAATAGAAGCAAAAATATTATTTTAAATCAGAAAGTAAAATAATGAATAGCAATTTTATATATTAATCAATTCAATCTACATATAATTTTCTTACATTAATTATATTAGGAATTTAATAAAAATTATCATTTTACTATAGATTAATAATACAATACTATTTGATGTACACAGAAAAAATTATCTTACAAATTTTATCAAACTAGATAATAACGGTAATAAAAATGGGAAAAAATGTAAATAATATTATGATAAATTATGGTAAGAAACTTCTAAAAATATGTCAAATATTACAAAACAATTGTAAAAACAATGATTTAAATAATGATTATATATATTTTTGTTCATTTTCCCTACTGTTATAATCTAGTTTTGTAAAATTTGTAATATTATTTTTTTCAATGTATTTTATTCTTGCATACATGATAATATACTTTGATTTTGTCTTGAGTATAGAAGTTATTTGGAGTTGAAGAAAAATTTATTATTACACTCTTATATGAATCTTCTATATGTTATCCGTGTTTCCAACACATGTACTCCTAATAAACATCAAACATATTGATGTTAAACAAATGTATTCTTAGCAATAAAAGTCCAAACCTGGATCTTTCTTCTCGATTACTTCAAAAATGTTTGTCTGGATGCAAATACATTTGTGGTTCTTTACTTCGATCGTCACAGTTACAGGTGCATCCGCGAGCCGACGGTGCAGTGAAGGATGAAGGGAACGTAATATCATATGGTCGTGCATGCATTTAATGTTGTGGACGACAGGTAACACAAACTATGTTTGTGGTCTATGTCGCATGCACATAAGTCTAGACCTGTGATCCATGTAAACGTGATAGCAACTCACTTCGAGCTATGTATCAAGTATAAGCATTCTTCGTTTAATATCATTCTTTATTTTATTGATCGTTTTTGTAAATATCACCTCACGGATGGAATTACGGAAACTGCATTTTAAGTCATTTTGAATTCGATTTGAAAAATATAAATTATTAGTACAAATACATATTAATATACACGGAACATGTTTAAAGTAATAAGCATTAATTTTATAACTGTATATTCATTATATATATTAAATATTATAATTCCTCACTTTAGAAAGCTTATCATATACGGAGAAAAAAAAGTATTCAAAATTACCCATGAAAATAGCAAATATGCGACAGTGATGTTCAATATAGAAATAATACATAAAATATCGGAAATTTTGACAAAAATACACGTAATTTTGCCTAATTTTATATGTATTTTTTCAAAATAAAACACTTCTGTCACACATTTGATAATTTATGAGTAATTTTTAATACATTTTGTCTTTCTGCAAATACTATATTTACTAC
>JABFQC010000886.1:0-22560 GCA_022817085.1 Psilanteris sp. ZL-2020
ATTTTAGACTCGAAAATATCTTTTTAAATTATTTTACGCTTATTTTTAATTAAATTACAATTTTCATAATCCAAACAAAATTCCTTTTTTTTATTTTTATTATTTTTTTCTTTTTCAAAATTTAATTCAATCTCATTAAAAATTATTCTTATTTATTATTGCCAAGCACAATATTCGTTAATTAATAATATGTTCAGGAATGATAATTAGTGTATTTTTACAAAATTAAAATCTTTGCGTTTTGCATTCATTGGATGCTTCTTTGGAAAACGCACTGTAACGAATTAATGAAATGATAACGTACTTAGTCTTGGATCGATACGGTCGTGTAGTAGAGTGCGTTAGTCGTACGCAGAGGCAGCATAAGTTTTCACGTATTTTGCATAAAAGAAAACGTGCAATTATAAATAATTCGGTAATTTTAATATGTCGTTTTACGTCGTGACCATTATATGACAATGTTTAATGCATAGTGAAATATCGCAACATTGAATATCGTTGTTATTACTGTACTTAAAAAGCCATGGTGACACGTAATATTGAATTTCACATATATACAAGGTGTTTCTCTAAAATTGAATCCGTAAAAGGAATATCTGATCTGAACAAAAATGATAAATATTGTATATTTACGACGGCATATCAAATATATTTGGTATTATATAATTTATGTATACGTTGATATAAAATGTATATTTTTTTCTCGAATTACATTTTTCGTAAATACTTTAGTTTATGAAAAACAGTCTCGTCGAAATGGTTTCATTTATTTTCGAATTTATTTTATTTCGAAACGATAGAGTAGTTAATTTGTTTACAGAATGGATATATACATACATACAGACAGGTTATGTTTTTGAAACGTTAAAGCTTTATTTTTGGTTGTTTATTTATTGCCAATATTCATAGTTTAATTCAATCTTAGTAACTATTGTGATTATTAAATGAAACTGTTTTATTATTGTGACGTTATATATAAAGCACGTAGTCCGTTTATTATATTTATATGAGACGATTTTTTTCTCAAATCATGAGCATTTTGTAAATATTTTTGTTTACAAAAACAGTTCTTGATATTTTGAAATGACTCCATTTGTGTACACATTTATGTAATTTCCAAACGATTTAATTTGTTTACAAAATAAATGTATACAAACAGTTTATATTTTTGCGTCGCGTAAGCTTTTATCTTTCTGTATTTATTTATCATTATTATTTGCAGTTTAAATCAATATGCAAATTATAATTAAATCTATGTTTTCTTGTATCAGTATTACGTACGGCGATATCGGTTCAAGATTAGAACAATTTAAACTCACAGAAATTATGTTATTTTATATATATAAACACACGTATATATAGTTATCGCACAAAGTTAAACGCGTACATCTTCCAATAGTTAAAAGTTAAGACATGCCGTGTCGTGGTCGGTGCCAGTTAGTTAAATGAATAATCTTTGAAATGCATGCGAATTTGAAGTAGTAAATATCAAATTACCGGCAGAAATAGCTGTACACGTGTAATAACATTTTTTAAACAATTTTAATCATGGCCAACGATGGCTGGCACGACGGCGGTTAAACTACTAAAAATAAAACTTAAGAATAAAAAAAATAACGAGATCGAAAAATAAACTCAATAACAAATAATTTCAAGATATATTTCGGATCATTAATGAGCCATTAGCAATTTCAGGATCAGTTTACAATATTTTTTATTAATTGCAAGTAGGTTTATAAATAACTTTTTAACTTGAAAATTAAACGTGCTTAAGAATGAGAATAGTTATATGCGAACATATATAGATATATCTATATATATTTTTGTTATAATCGACATAATAACAATAACACAAAATGGAGTGATGTTGGTATTGAAAATAAATTCACAAAATTTTGATGATTACCGCATTTATAAATGATATATTACAAAGTAGTGACGTCAGCATGTTTAATTGAAAATAAATAGATAATGTGTCGAAATTATAAATGAAAATATATATATACCATTAGAAATCATTACTAGAAAATGAGTCACGTGTAACATACAATTTTCATAAAAAGGTGTTTGTTAATCAGCATTAAAAGTAATTTTGAAGGTCACGTGAAAAAGAATACATCAATAAATATTATGTTTCCTGTAAATAAATAACAACGTAATAATAGCAAGGTTTGTAAATAATATTTACGGTTTGAAAAATGGCATATAATATAAATTTATTATAATTTACGGTTTTGTTTAATTACCACACTTCATCTAGTAAAATTTTGCATAGTTTTCAATTTTATTGACAAATTTCTTGTCGTTTGGGAGTCATTTTGATATTAAAAATTATTACGCAGATATGGTTAGTGTAATTTTTTGATTGCCTTAAATATAAAAAGAAGTCAAGAAGTATTTTCCAGGTCAGTTTAATTCTGTCTCACAAGTATTCCAATTATATATGTTGATATACCAACATTCCGTACGCATATACACATGTAATCATTATCTAAATATTATATATAATATATAAATAACGTGCAACAGATCTTTATATAATACGTCAATTTCTGATCATATTTTTATGATTACCCAATTATGGCAATTTAAATTGCAATTTTTGAATTTAAATTTCAGTAACATGCATATGTTCCTATATAATACAGACACTCACATCCATATATAAATATATATATATCATAAACAATCATTCGACCAAAACCGATGGCGCGCGCGACGTTCAATTACCCGTCAAAAAAAGTCGACGTTATTATTCGCATCAGTTGAGGTCGAGCGAATAAATCAATTTTGATTTATAGAAATGATTTTGCCGAAAGCCGCAAGCCGCGCGCTCGCGGAATTAATGCGAAATCGCGCGTGACGCCTCGGAGCGGCGGCGGCCAGAGGCGGTTGTTCGATAAACTCAATCCGCGGTGTCGGGCCGAATTCCGCGCGTCGATAAAAACAATGCGTCGAACGGGCTCAAGGTCGCCAGTGGTTTGGGCGCCACGAGCGCGCGCCGACCGTTTGGGCGCCGACTCCTGCAGAGCTCCGTCCGAGTCAAAATTCTCCGAAAGATAAGCTCGCGCCCAATTCAACGTGGCGCCCAAACCACGGCGCCGAAAATATTGTTCGCTTCATTGCCTCGCCTTAAGAAAAGTCGTCCGGCATACCGATGCAATAAAACGAGCACGCGTGCACCCCGGCTGAGCCGCGGATTGGCTGTTTGGGCGCTCGGTTGGCCGTCCGGTCGGCTGGTTGATTCGTTGCTTGTGCTACTGCATAGAACGGCGCTGAAATCGATACCGTTGCCTAGGCGACCGGGGGTACGGTGCCCGACACATTGAAGCATGAGCCACGGGCCAAGGCTAGCTACTCATGCATTTTCATGCCTCGTCGAAAGAGCTCCGGCTTTCTGCGAACGGAAAAAAGCCCCGGAACGTTGCGGCGAACGTGCAGTATAGGGTGGCGCGCGAGATATCGAGGCTCGCATGATGCATGAGCCACGTACGCGAGCCAACAACAAATGAATTCCGTGTCGCTTCCTTTTTCTCTCGCGGCGACCTCGCATATTTATGCCGCAATTTCGACGACGCGATAATTGATGGGCGCGCGCGCGCGAGATCGTTGTCTTGGCGCCCAAAACTCCGCCGCGCCGAGCGTTTTTGCATGCGACGCGGGTTGACCGGAGCGAGAGGGGAGAAGGGTGTTTTTTTCCGGCAACGCATTTGCGCGGTTAATGGCGACGGGCGACGAATCGCGGATTTTGTTTATGTTTTGCGGCGACGCGTGGTTTCGGTCGTCTCGATGCAAACATCGTGCAATCCAATGCTGCTGTTTTGTAGCCGAAGAAATCAGTTTCTTGTCCTTTTATTGATGTTTTCTTTTGGTTTGTTTTTAATCGAGTTATGTAATTGGAATGAATGTGTTATTTATGTTTTACTTTTGAAATTGAAATCAGTAACATTAAAATTAGATTGGAGTTCAATTTGGTGTATGGATGGATGGTTTGCAATTGAGTGACAGTTTTTATGGGTGGAATGTACGTTGGAATGTGGAATATAATTGGAGTCTACGTCAAATCGATGATTTGCAGATGTTGATGATTTGTGTCCGGTGTTGTATGTGGATGATGAAGATTGAGTTTTTTTTATTAGGTGAGTGATGATTTTTTTGCGGTTTCAAGTGTGGAGTGTTGCTGCAAATATTGCGCAATCGAACGGGACACGGAAGAAAATGAGAAAATTGAATTGTAAATCAACGTTAGGTGAAATCTGATGAATGTTATTATACGGTCTAGTACGATTGTCTGCATAATTCAATTTGTTAAATTATGTAGATTTTTTTACAAGTTGATCGGAGTACGTACAAAAACGTTATTTTCACGTGGAATGTGTATATTATATATGGAAATAATTAGTTTATTTGTAAATTTGCAAATAATTTATATAATTCGAATGCTTGTAAAATATATTTACGATTACAAAATTTATGCATGAAATGTTATGTATTTACATTATTAATTAATTTTTAAAATAAGATAAGAAAACAACAAATATAAAGAAAGTTTACAATACAATGATTGAATAATTATTTACGTAAGTAATAATTGATACAAATTTTGTATCACTTGTAACAACATTGCTAAAATGAATGTGATAAATGTGTCTTACTTTCAGACATATGTTATTAATTATTATAGACATCAGATATGAGATACTGTCTTAATGAATCAGTTATATATTTTATTAAATAGATTTGTGTTATTCAATGCATTGATAACGTAAATGAAAACAGTTTTAAAGTTATTTTTGCAGTCAATTTTATTAAAAAATGTTGAAAAAACGTTATTTCTACATCAGAAACAGAAGTAAATGAATTCCACAAATAGGTGTATTTCTTGACAATTATTTTTAAAAAATCATTAGTAAAAAATTTACAAGAAAACATAAATAAACAAATAATTTGTATCATACACATGGAAAAAAATTACATCATAAAATACCATACTTAAAACTTCATAAGGATATCATGATTAGTATTATGGAAATTACTATATACTTTATACACTGAGAAAAAGATTTGATAACTGTTATGAAATATATTTTTGAATAGGCGAATTGAATTATGTGATAATATTTATTGCTTCGAATTTAATATATAAATTGAAGTAATAATAGTTATTAAATATTTACCATATTTCTTAATAGTTATTACATCAATTTACATATTAAATTCAGAGAACTAAATATTACTATGTATTTTAATTGAGACTATTCAAAACTATATTTCATAACAGTTATTAAACCTTTTTTTCAGTGTAGAAATTTGTCTTATAAAATATACACGCAGAGAAAAGAAATGTTTATTCAACCAAAATTTAGTAGATTTACAAAATATTTGGTACATTTACAAATTTTGGTACAATGAACAAAATTTTGGTTGAATCAACATATCTGTTCTCTGCGTGTAGCTAATTTATCTAGAAGATACACTGAAAGAAATAATCCTGCAAATTATACCATACTATATATTGTAAACATGGGACAAAGGGAAAACAATGTAAACAAATATGATAAATTATGGTTAAAACTTCAATTAATGTGATAAAAATTACCATACAATCTGATAAAAATAATAATATTTTCAGGTATTTATTTACATTTATTTATTTATCCGACGTTTACAATATTGTCTGGTAAAGTTTGCAGGATTATTTCTTTCAGTGTATTGTATTTCATAGACGATGTATAATAATTTTAGAAATATTTGGTTTCAAATCCTTGAAATACCATAACGTACAGTCATTTTTAATATAATATTTTTCTCCGTGTATATATAATAAAATTGTCTATGCATGTACTTTAATTTATGCAGATACCATAACCATTTTGTTATTATCCAGTGACATGGTAAATATTATGATATTTTGTAACCATTATAATAACAATTTATGCGAAAACAAATGAAATGGGTTAAAAGAAAACAAAGAGAAATGATTCATTTCTTCTAATGTAAGAACGAATAATTAAGTTGACGAATAATTTTTGCCAATCGATACCGAACGATCACGTAAACACACATATATTTGTTGAGGTTAGCGTATCAGGTTGAATTCGGTCGCAGAGGTTTATTGTAAAGGCTTATTGCGATTCCCGTTGCAGCGCTCGCCTTATATTTTTGCAAAACATCTATATTCCGCGACGGATTTTCCATCGCTGACAAATTTCGTCGCTCACGTAAACGGCCAATTTAAATTGCTATTTCAACAAGTTACAGTTCGGATACGCTTAAAGAACGATATTTTTTTCTTTTTATTTGGTTTTTTCCCTCTAAAATTCATAGTTAATAATAAAAATCAGCGGAATTGGATCGTCTAGTTGCGATGTAACGATATCGTATGCGCGAGTGATACAGCGCATACGACAGTCGAATGCGCTCGTCGAGTAGCTGCGGAATAAATCGGGCTTGCGAAACTTCGCGACTAATTTGAATTTCGCGTCATCACACGTAATTACTTGCTACCTCGTATTGGTGGTTCTGTTAAATTTGTTGGGTAAAACTGCGAGAACAATAACAATAAAACAATAATTATAGATATTTATAAACAAGTGTGACACAAACTGTTCGTGATTTAACGTAACGAGTGAGAAAGGTGATTCCGCGAGAAAAATAAATATAAGTTCGATTATGCGGGTGATTGTTTTGGATTGAATGTTTCGTTTATGTTTATTTTATTTTGTTTTTATTTGGAAAATTTTATTTCATTGGCGACCTTTGTGATAACAAAACAAAAACAATAACAAACAATCGTGCAATAAAACATAACTTACTATTGTAAGCATAAATAGGAAAAGATGTTTTTTATGAAAAATTGCATAAAGTAGTGATTCTAAGGTGTTAAATTTGTTGCATTTGTGTAGTAATGCTCGTAATACTAAAATACCATTATTACAATTTTTGCTAAGACTGAGTAAGTTATTCAGGGTCCAAAGCTAAAGTTACGTCATTATATTACATAATGGTGCTGACTTTAGTTCTATTTTCTTTTATTTATATCCGATTTGAATTGACTTTAACTTAAAATCAATAATTTTGGAAGTCTTAGTATAGCCGCGAAGGCTTTCTGCATGATTCGAGCTTAGTTCACTTTGTTTAGATTTAAGTGACTATCATTGGCTGCACGCATTTTCAGTTAATGGTTTTGGAATCAGTACGATTCATATTTGTTAGTTAATATCTTAGCAAATATTTATCTATATTTGAAAAGCAAACAAATCATTTTAATCATCATTATATCTGAATTAATATTTTGATCTTTTCCAGGGTCAGAGGATTGTTTAAAAATAACATGAAATAGCGGTTTATTTTTGTTATTGTTTTTGTAATTTTAAGGTCTTTACTTTTTTGTTTCCATATATATTTTCATTACAACTTTATTTACATTTTTATATTTTGCAGTCATATCCTAAACTTCTATACTTCTTTTATTATTACTTTTTAATTTTAACCTGAAATTCACGTAATCGTCTTTCCGTACTTCATAATAATAATTATTATATGCTTACCTAAACTTAATGCTCGCTTTACCTAATATACTTTTCTTTTCTTCTTCTTCTTCTTCTTATCCTTTCCGTATACTGTAACACCTACCAGACATTCTCATAGTTACTCGAAACCAAACTGCCGTGTTTACGTTTCCGTAGACAATTTTTGTTTATAAACAACGCCGTTATTGCTCGTTTATTTTCGTTTGCTGTTTTATTTATATCTCGTTCCAATTAACTATGCTCTTTTTACTGTTCATCTCAAAATTTTTCCTTTACATTGTCATTCTGATGTCACTTTAAATTTTTCATTTTATACGCCGTTTCAATTTTTTTTACATTCTTTATTGTTACTATCATATAGGGGGAGGCATACTTGCATCCTTCTTCATACTACCTTATTCTCATGTTTAAATTATTACTCGTTTCAAAGGGTACTTTGAGTACTTTTACATATTTATTTTACTATATTGTACTTTTCTACATACATCAGTTTTTAATTATTATGTATTATTACTATATAATTATAGTTAATCAATGCACAAAGAAAATATATAATGTATGAAAAACGATGCATGGTGCCTTAAAGTAAGACCCATTAATTTAACGTTGTTGCAAAGTTCTTAATCGGTCAGGTCTGCCAACCAATTCCGCCTGCTTTGCTATTTATTGAACAATTGTTTACGGAATTTTTAATAACATTCATGCATAATGCATTAAGCAGCGTCGAGTCTATGCCGCCAGAATTTATGCGTTTGGAGCAAAATTTCAAGCTAAGATAATGCACGGTGACTCCGAGGTGTCAAATTTCGAACAAGAATGTCTTAAAAGAGGAAGGTTTCAGGTTGTTCAGAGGATTGTTTACATAACAAAGGAAAGATCATAACAAAAACCAAATGAATCATAAAAAACATAAAAGTAAATAAATGTAATAAACAAACAAAAATACATAAGAAGCGATTAATAATAATGACATCAGTAAATAATAAACAAAACAAATTCAAGTTTATTGACATATTTATTTACATTCTAAGACGATCAGAACCAAAACTCAAAGACGCAAAAATAATTAAACATAGTCCTTTGTTTTTTGAAATAACTGATTGTTTATGCTATATTCATTTTGGACATCAACTTTTCTCCGCTCAATTTTGTACTTTATTTTGTATGCATACTACCGGTAAAAAAAAGTTTTCGAATTTGGATATGCAATACAAAAATACATTTTTAATGAAATCATGCACGAGTCGTAAATTGTTAAATAAGTCAATATAATTCTGATGGTATGAATTAGTTATATTCAGCTTCAATAGGCTCGCTTTAATGGCGTGTTTACATGTATTTATCGATTTATTATAATTATGACACTTGGATGTTGGCTGTTGTATTGAATCGCAAGGAACGAAACGAAATGAAATTCAACGTTGAAATTTGTCCTCGTTTTCTTTTTCTCATCACTTATATATTAATGTTCGTTGAAAATTATTCCCCGTTTTTAATAACATTTCACGTGTCATGCGCACTTAACGCTTGTTAGTCATCGCGCATTCAGCATATATTTATCTTATTCATTATTCAGTTGGTTATAATAATAATAATAATGATGCATGGCGTAATTAACGATTTCTCGTGTACGAAATTGCGGGAATATTATGTTGCAAGTCTACTGGATGTCTATAATTATTATAAAAATAAAAGTGTGATTTAATAGTGTGCCAGAAATTCTTATTATTATTGTAAATCGATCCACTAAACGCCATGCACAGATGCAAATGGAATTCCTGCATTCAGCATGGGATTATCCCACGATATACCAACTCAAACAAATTGCTGAAAAAATTTGCATGAAATTATTTATCTTATACTAGTCGGTGAAAAATTTATCTCTTTTTTGTTACACTGTAGAATTGCATTCATAGAAAGATAAGATATTCTGTAATATACAGCCTACGAGCTCTACTGAGTCACCCTGGAAATATGCATTTTCTAACGTGTTTAGTTAAGGACAGTTTGGCATACTAATCGGAAAATATAAATACATTTTAATTAGTTAATTTTTGTTTTGATTTTAATACATTTGTGAACATTGTACTTAATTCGACAAAATCGTTAACATAAAAAGTTTCAAAATAAATTGTACTAAAATTTATTTTATTCTATTATTATCATTTTTTTACTATTCAAATAGTTTTAAATACGGTTTTATGTTTATGGAATTTTTTAAAGAAATCATTTTTTAATGATTTTTAAAAATAAACATTATGTATGAAAGTATAAATTTTGCACGTGACATTAAAATAGAAACTATTTTTATAAACTGTTTAAAATGGTTTCAAAAATTACATTTTTGTAAATATATTATTTGTATTGTCATTTTATCAGTCCAAATTTTGTCAATTAATATTTAGAAACAATAAACTAAAGTTTCATTATTCTCGAGTTTTTGAAAATGTAATAATTTGCATCATTGTTTGAATTACGGATGCTATATATATATACATATATCATAAATAAATAAATATATATACGTGGAAAAAAGATATATTGTAAATTACCATACTTTTTAGCACTCCAAGAATTACTGTTTCGGTAATTACTATATAAAATTTTCTTATAATATATAGTAAATTTGTGTATACGACATTGTATTTTAAATAAAATTTATAATAATTTGTATAATACCTTATAATTAAAAGTACTGTATGGTATTATAAAAGTTACTTTATTACTAATAGCATATAGTAATTTTCCATTGTTCTTGTTTCGATATCCTTGGAATGCCTGAGTTATAATACTTTTTAATATAAGTTTTTGCTGCGTGTAGTCCAGTAAAAAGTTTTAAATAAACAAAAATTACTCAAATTTTGTGTACCCAATATATATAATAATAATAATTATACAATATTTACAATAACATTCCATTTTTCTATTCACATCGTAATTTTGACAATACATACTTCCCGACCGTTCGTTCGCCTTGAATCCGCGGACTGACCAACTTTCCGCTAATGACAGTTTAATTACAAAAATTATTAGCGATTTTCTGGAACTGATTGGCGAGCATGGCATTAACATTATCTCACGAACCCGCTTTTATAACAACATGTTATTTCATGCACAAAGCGAATAGCATTTTTCCTTTTGTGTGTTTTATGCATTAACGTGCGTTATGAATCATTTTCAAGCGTCCAGTGCAAGAAGACCATTGCGCCGTATTAGTGGACGAGTCGTGCTTTCAGTCGACTTTCGTGTTTAAACGCTGTACAGTATTTGATTAGCATTTGTCATTAGCATTTAGTCCGTAACAATAACGTCGATCAAATGAGTCCAACAAGAACTCATTTGAATAGTGCGGCGCGCGCTATCCTCGTCAAGTGGCGCGCGCGAGAAAGAGACGCAAATACTTATCGGCGTCGCGTTTGTTTTATTTTCAATGAAAATCAAGTTTCGTTGCGAGTACTTCATTGTGCGCTCGAATTGACGTTTAAGATCACTCCAACGCAAACGATTTTGTTCAGTTGATTGCGAATGCCGCATCGATTGCGCGAAAATTGCACGAAGATTGCAACGTTTTGCCGCGCCTGTTCGAACTGTCTGTGTTAGTTTAATTAGCCGATTAGACAATGCAGTGAAAATCGTGGTAGGTCGTTGAGATCATTGTTGCGATTGTTTTTCGTTTTGGCCAATGAAATTTGAATACGTAAACAGTGTCGTTGCACAGTTTACGAAATGTCATTATACCCAGCGCAAAGATAAAGACAATATAATGGAAATTATGCGAACAGAACCGGGATAGGGAGCGCGAATGTTGCGCCAAGTTTGGAGGTTAGGATGGTAATATAAACAAACCTTCAGAGATTGGTAATTCCGAAGCTTTGTAAACTATTACTCTAACTTCGCGACTTCGCTGCATTGCGCACACTTCCTACTGCTAATGTTTGCATAGATAATTTCGCTTGCAGCGTGTGAGCTGAAAAATTCTGAAGGTTGTTGTTAATTAAAGCGCGGTAATTAATTATATTCTGTTTGTCTTGATTAAAAATGGGATTCGTTGAGAATGAAATTTTTTAATCGAAATTGAAGATTTCAGTGGAACTTTTCATTTTTTTTTGAATTAAAAAAAAGGAAAATTGAACTCTTGAATATTAATATTAACAATAGTGACAAAAAACAAGAGATACGGTAATGTCGGAAATTTTGTTTTTTGAATAAAAAAACCAATAACTTTTAATTATAAGTTCGGACGCGTCAACGAAATTTGCAATGATTGTAAACAAACAAAACATTTCGGCCGATTCAGTGAAAGGCATTTTATTGATTCAACAAAATTACCCACGTTCGCTGTCTCTCTTCCACCCTACATGCGTCTCCATCTCCTCTCGTCATTCTGTTTATCTTTCTGAGATCGATTTTAAACAAATCATTAACGAGTGTGTATATTAGATCTGTTAACAACAGAAATTTACAAAACTTGTCATCTTGGGTACGCCGAAGAAATAGTTTTGTTGATTCGACGAGTTATCTTCTCGTTACGTTATTATCAAATCCCGATAATGTTATTATCAAATAGTTTGTAAGTTATATTACACTTGACAACATATCTCAACGTTAAACGTAACAAATTTGTTTCGTAATTCGTTCTCATATTGCATTTTCGCATAATTAAAGACATTCAAGATATACAATTACATATTTTGAACTTCTTTCCTATATATATATGTGTGTGCGTGCGTGTATCTTCATATAAAATGTCGGTAAAATGTGATTAATATTTTGGGGATGTAACACAATATGACGACCAAAATGCAGGACATTATTTTTTATTTCATAATACTAGAATGTTTCCAAATCTGTCTATGTATATGTTTATATATGATACATATATATATATATATATATCACACGTCATAATCTGTTAAAAGTTTCATGACATAACACGTATATATATATATTTATGGTATTTATATATATTAGACACAGCAGTTTCGGGGTTGCGTGAATATGGTATAACTGTAAAAAGACCCTGAAAGAAGTTCTGCGTGTGATTTTCAGTACCAACGGGGGACTAACCCTAAAATAGTAATTGGTAATTTATTTATAAAATCGTCGTTTCAGAGTATAGTGTCAAAATGTTGAAGGCCGAAGGTGAAACGCAAAAATGGTGAACATCTACAACTGGACATATATATAATATATTAAATTAATATAATATACATTGTATGTTTTATAATAATAATAATAATAATAATAATAATAATAATAATGTTTTTATAATAAATAAATTCTGTAAAAGACGAAAAATTGAGACAGTTTATTATTTAAACCAAGAGAACGTTATAAAAAACTGAAAGTCGCCATCTTCAAACCACGAAGTTATCCCAAAATCCCCCCCTGACCTTAATCCATACCCTATTAATAACGCTAAGGACGTGGTTGCTGGTTCGAAAGTCATGTTCTTTATCTTCGAACTTCTGTCTATTGATAAATACGTAAAGCGTTTCGAGAATATTATTAAACTAGTGCGTAAAAGTGGTGTTTGTTTTGAAATTGTGTTTACCTAGAAATAAATTTGACCTATTTTTTTTATTTGACAACAAAACGTTGTAACTGAAAAGTGTAAACAAAATAATTCGTAACTTCATTTTCAATTATTTAAAAATCATTTTCGTTCAACATAATCAAATGCGAACTTGTTGTATATCGCAACTGTTTAGAACCATGAATTTCACAAATCTTATTTGCTGTATCAAATTTATTATTTAGCTTGCAGGTATACAACATTATTATGCAATTTGTTATTAACGGTATTTACCACTTAGTTATATATGTACAATTAATATTATAATATTTTACGCTTATATTATACTCGACACATACATATATATCCACGCGCGTATATATGCACAATAAGCAATGTTAAAAATTGGTTATTTTATATCTAATATATATTATATTTATATATTAATACTAAACATAGTATTAAATTATTTACGTCGTATATTTATATGGATAAATTCTATCATCTATTATGTATATATAAATGTACGATTGTATATAATAAATAGTGCAAACTGAATACAATGAAAATGTTTGATTTCTTTTATTTATTGCTTCTTCCAGAAGAGAGTAGTAACGAGCCATTTTCCGTGCCCATCCGCAATCCTTTCCACTCTAGGGTCGTAATGTTATTATTACGTGAATTTGCCATTTAGCATGAACGAAATTTTATCGTCGTTTAATATAACGTAATGACGTTGAATAACAGATTTTTATTTTCCACGCAGCTTTGGTTTTACTGGCCATTTATAATTAAAGATAAACGAGATGCACACGCCAAAGTTATATCGGGATTGTTGTGCTTAGTTGGGAGCAACTTTATAACTCGTATAATGAAATATTCAGATGGAAATGGACGTCACATTGGCCATTTATTAAAACAAACGTTAAAAGTAATGGACAAATTTCAGTTCAGCCGATGCAATTTTCCGCGCGAATGGCCTTGAAATCTCACATTTCAATTAACTCCAAAATTACTGATTTCAAATTTTCAGTTAAATCGAAACTTTTTCCGAAGCAGACATTCAAATTTGATAAAATAAGAAGCGTATTTAAGTGCTGCTCGAACTAACAACGTTAAATTGCACTATATGATGCATTTGAGTAGCATACGATATACATATACACGATTTGACTTTATCCTTTATATAGTACATAACAGGCAAATTTGTATTAAAAAGAAATTGAAATCTCAATTTAATAGGGTTTTATTAGCCCATGAGCAACTTCTCAAGCGCGCATTTTATTATATTCAAAGCATCATTTTATTCGAAAAATTTGGATTCCAAAATCACATTCTTGATTTAAAACATGTTCGAGAAATTGTCGGGACGTGTCGCTTTTGCGAGGTGCTTTTGAATATTTTTTTGTTTTATACCTGAAACTGATTTGGTAACCGGACAAAAATAAGCGCGGGTAAAAATTACTGTTTCGTATGCAGTTTAATGAAAAATGAACTGTTTATGAAGATTTGTTACACTAATTTTAAAAAAAAATATCCGCTTTATATTATTTGACTGAGAATATCGTAATTAGTGTGCACTCGTATTTATTATATCAAAAATGATATAACAGTTTCTGTTACAAATGATATATTCATGTCCTCAAATGCACCATAATTACACCAATACCAAAAGTATTAGTATTACATTGAAATATCAAAATATTTAATGAAAGAACTACAATGAAACGGGGTAAGTATAATTAGTGAAAACTAGTGAAATTCTTTTTCTACATTTTTATTAAAACTAATAATACAATACAAGCATTTATTTATATAGGTACAACAACACGTACATACATACACATATTAATAATCCACATAAAATATAAACAATACAAATTGATTTATTTACATCACCATTGGTATAAATATTTATGACACAATAAATAACTACCGCAAAAATAAATATTTACAATTACAATATAACCTCACGTGTATTTACAAACACAAGCATCCCGCACGGAGGGCACCGCGTTGTCCTCACTGCACCTACCCCCGTGCAGAGGCCAACAAATATATCTACACTCAAGGCAACACGGCTTCTCCAAAGCCGTAACCAGAAATGATTTGATCGAGGCAGCCGATGGCAAAGCGCTACACGATCCGCACAGCCGCGCGTTTATCGCGTTTATCGAAATGCCGTTGTTGCGCCCGACAAATGCCGCGCCGAGCCTCCTCGCGAGCGGTCGCGACCGAGCGCCGCAAAGCCGATCGGCGTTGGGTTGGCGCGCGCGATTCGAACCGCGCTCGGCGTTCCCGCCAGAGTATCGACGCGAGCGTGCCCGAGCGTGCGCGCGGGCGGACGGCCAATCGTGGGCAGTCACCCCCGCCAATCGCGAGCGCCGTCGGCGCGGCCATCTTGGAAGGATCCTGATGCGCATGGAGCGACCGCGGTGACCCACCCAGCGGTGGCCAGTGTGTCTGAACAGTGCTCGGAAATCACCGCGACGGTGACGGACGCGCGACGCTCTGCGATTATCGTGGCAACGTTCGATCGTTAATCGATAAAGCTTTTCGGTGCGGACGCAACTGTCGGACGATCGACGAGACGCGCGACGCGGGATCTGCGACGCCATTGGTGTCGCTGGCGGGATCTCTACGAGTGACAATTAGCGCGCTAAAATGCGGGGGATTATTGCAGTATCGGTGCTGCTGAGCGCCCTGTGCGTTTGCCGGATACAGGTGTGTACGCGTACGCTGCTTGCGCGATGCGTCATTACTTCTAACCCTAGGTGCATGGCGTATGAGTCGACGGCCACACATGTCCGTTGGGATGCATAGGTGTGCGCGCGTCATTACGTGCGAGTGCGGCGCGGAAACGCGGTCGGCCCAAGGTGTGGGCTCCGCGTGCATTCCGAGCGACATTCGCTTGCTTTGACGCGCGTCGACCGACGCACACGCACGGAGACTTATTTATACACGCCCGCGGCGCAAGCCACGACGGGGCTGCACAAATATGCACAAACGCGGCCGCGCGGGTCCGCTGCAGCGACCCGTCCGCGGTGCGGCCGAGCCAGACGACCGACAGTCCGGCGTCTGCGATGCGGGGCCGGAGAGAGCATCACCTTGAGTTCTTTATTTCGCCGTCCTTAAGCAAATCGATCAGCCGCGGTCTTGTTGACCGACGCACACACGTATACCCCTGTTTCTGTGTGTCCGTGTGTGTGTGTGCGTGTGTGTGCGTGCGAGTGTATGGATGTACACAGTCCATTGGCAGCGGGATTTCGGATCCGCGAAATGCTTCAATCGCTGGCTGTCCGCGCGACGTTATTGACGTCGAGGCTCGGCACTACAGGATTTGCACGGCTGACGCTCGGCCTGGACCTGAAGTGCGAATCAGCGCACCGAACGTTGTACTGTAGTAAAACGCTTTATATGGAAATGCTATGAGCAAGACAAAGACAGATACGCAAAAATTGGTAACTGGCTGAATTCGGCGCGGAATTCATTCAAACTGCGGATTTCATCGACGATCGAGACGGTTGATTGAAAGGGACCAAAGCGGCGTTTCGCCGAACGACGGTTCGCTGCGACTCGCGGGGGGCGCTTTTTTGCGCGATGATTGCCCCTGGAAACGTCGGAACACCGGCGGCCGAGCCACGAACACGGCCAGGGTTGTTCGGCTCGGTTGTTTATTTCCGGTGGTGCAGCTGAAGTTTCCATCGCCGCGGAATCGTCCTGAGCGAAATCGGCGACAGGAGCTTCCGTTCGCGCAATCAATACTCTGACGGAAAAAGCGCTCCCGCTGCGATTCGGGACCGAAAATCATTGACAGTCCATCGTCGGTGACCCGACGTGCGATTCCGCGCTGCCATTTTTTGCGCGAAATTGCGCCGCGACCCCGACAGACGCACGAATTCAAACGGCAGCGTCGATCTGTCGGTGGCATCGCATTCACGTCAGTCCCCGGTTTTTGTCCCGCGTTAACCAATGAAATACGTGACGGGATTGTTTATTTTGCGCCGGGTTTGCAATCAGCGCCAAGACGACTGCGCGTCGCTTTTGATACCGCGGCAATGCAGCCCGTGCGTGGATCCAGATTAGCGATGATCCTTCGGCGCGGCCGTCCGTCATCCGTCCGGTCAATCGGACGTGGAATCAATAACGCCGTGTCCTTCGTCCGACATCGGCTCGAGTTCGGTTGACTCGAACCGGCCCGGTAATTAGACGCCGCGCGTAATTTGACTGCGGTGTCGTATGGGGCCCTAACCGAGACGTTTGACAGCAAATTGTGCGCCAGCTTTAAGAACGGGATATCCATGGGAAAGCGTCGCGCGCGGCACGCAGTCCGCTGGGTGGAAAACGAAACAAAAGTCGGCCGAGCGGGTACCGGCTAATGTCGTTATAATGCGCTATGAATTATGGAAGGGGCGGATAACGAAATTAAGCTAAAACGCGTCGGATCGTTGCAACGCGCTGACACTCGCAGACAATTATTATTTTTTGATCTGCATTAAACGGCGCTGTTATTTTAAACCGCGACTATTATTCATCGGCTAAATAAGTTATACGAGATAATAATGTCAAATTTCCATTTCGACCCCGAAACTCGCAAAATAAACGCCCGCTCGCGACTTTATTTAGCGGGGTTTAATTCGAAATCATTAAACGGCTGCATTTATTTGAATAACGCGACTAAAAATTATTCAACGTTCAACGCCGAGGACTCGCCGATCAATACATTTAATTTAGTTGATAGCAAGGATCCGAAGGTCCTTCGCGCAAACCAGTTCGCTCGGGTCAAATCGTCCTTTTAAGGGGTAATTTTTGACGGTAAACTCGTGGGTCGAAACTTTTCTCTAGTTTTTCGTTGTTTTTCTTTTCTTTTATCTCCCCGAAATACGAACTAATTTAAATCGATCGAACGGCTGAAATATTTCATTGCCCGAAATTGGAAAGGAATTCGGACCCGACAGACAACAGCGACCGACGATATTTCGCAGGTTTGGTACCGGGGAAATGTCCCCTTAACTCGATTTTCACCATCTGGTCTTCTGGGCGTCTCGTATGAAACATTAAATCGCATGAGCGTTTCATTGCTTATGTATTCTTGATTGTCTCTGCCGATGCAGACAGGATGCTAGTTTCAGCTGAAATTATATTACGTTAAACAGGCGCGATTCGACGCTAACTGTTTTTTTATCAGCGTCCAATTTGTCCAATGCAACGGAATCGCGCATTCAATTATTTAAGACGTGCTTTTGAACGGCGTTATTTTGAGCTTACTAGCCGTTCAATTTTTGATAACCCATCCTTATCAAGTCGCTCATTGGACAACTTTTTTCGGCAATTCAATCAAAGCCATAATTGATGGCGCGTTTATTAAACAGATTCGTATACGTATAGATTTTGGACGCGGTTTAATCGTAACTCGGGTGAATCGTTTTTTGGAAGGAATTTAATTCATTGCACCTCAGATGCTAATGTTAAGAGAAAAATGGTATGGGAGAAATTGTATTATTTAAATGTAATAAAAGTGATTTCTGTTAGTTTATTATGTTTTTTATTATTCTTGGCATGTTAGTATTTGTATGTAATGTGTGTACTCGTCATTATGAGATTCATTTGTTATCGAAGAAAATACTTTCTTAATAATTAAAACATATGATGAAATAGTAAATGTTTTATTAGTTACGTTTGAACAAGACTTAAATATTCGTATTTATGAGAATTGAAAATGGAAAAAAATATTGAAATTGAAAATATGTTCGTTTGAATATTAAATGCGTATTATACACTGAGAGAAATTAGGGAGTAAAAATTAGCACGAATTATATTAATTGAGCAATAAGACTGACAAATGATAATTTTTAACATCTTTTGTGTGATTTTTTTAACATATTCTTCTCATATCTAATATTTTTAACATATTTTATCACAATTTTACCACAAAACATGTTAAAAGTTATCATTTGTCATTTGTATCGCTCTATTAGCATTATTCATGCTAATGTTGACTACCAAATTTCTCTCAGTGTAATTTAAGTCAATACGTATTTTGTAATAGTTCTGCAAAAATTTGGTTTTAATAATACAGCCTTCACTACTCAATAGTAAAGCAAATTACTATTTCATAAGTAAACAAATATTATATTGTAAACCAGCAAATACTTTGGATTAAAATAAATATTACTATACACATATTACAAGTTCATTCGGTCAACATAATTTATTATACAGATATTATTAACAACCAATTTCAAAGATAATATACATTTATACATACACTAGAAGATTTATATTAACTAGTCATAACTTTTATATAAATTCATATAAAATTAATAGTGTTTTTCATTTTCTTTTTTTTTATTAGACACAATTTATACACGATTATACACACACAAATATATACCCACACTGAGAAAAAAAATGTTTAATAATTTACTACATAATATATGAAAACTGGACGATAGGTGAAAATACAAGAAAAATTACTATATAATGTAGTAAAAATGGCAATGCACATAATAATATATTCAAGTTTATGTAGAAAATTTTAATATATAATGTAGTAATTTTTTTGTGTTTTCACGTATCGTCCACTTTTGGTATAATATATAGTAAATTGTTAAATATTTGTTGTCTCAGTGCATATTATATACACTAATAAATATCATACAACGTACAAATTGTTTAATCTCGTTCGCCGTGTTTTTCCTCGTAATCGCAACGAAAGAGATTCGCAAACCTCGGCAACGAAAGTTAACGATATCGTATCGGCGACTTTTCGGGAAAAATGACAAAATCCGGGAACTCATTGATGTCGAACGAGTCCGTCGAATTACGGCTATCGATTTGGAATTCGGTTATTTTGTTTTTTCCGTTCACGGTTATTTTAGCCGTGCTACATCTGTTCGATCGATGAAACGCACAAGATGAAAACGCTTCACCGAGGTTACAGCACGGACGCATTCGTTCGATTAATTCGATTACAAGATTTAGCGCTCGTCAAGAGGCCACTCGAGAGCGTCGTAAAATGCAGCCTCCGGATCCTCCTGCGAGCGAGGCTTAGACGCGTCTTCTATTATAAGTGCGAAAACGTCTCGACTTCGTTTCTTCGGCGCGAGTACTCCGTCTTGATTTTTCACGCATCCCAGACCTCGTTTATTTTTCACCCCGCGCGCGAACCTAACCGAAAACAATCATACATTTTGTTGCTTCGCGCGGTCGAATTTCATCACTTCTTGAGCAACATTTGCATATTCTATTAGCACGCCGGTTGATTCGTATCAGCCCGAAAGTATCATATTTTCGTGCACTTTTACACCGATCCGTGTGGGCGTTGCTTTTTGATTTTGCATTTTTCATTTCCGCGCGTTACTTTTGTTAATAATAATGAAAAATATGAATAAAAATTCGTCAGGCCGTATTTTATTTTCACGCAATTTCTAAAATTTGGGGCTCGTTTTAAAGCTATTTTCATAAATATTTGAATTCAACTATATGGCTATATTTTTTATACACATTTTATATAGGTGTATTTTTTATATACACCGATGCTTTGCGATTAAATCATGAAACTACGCGAATATGATAGATTAACTTTTACGTTTCAGTTTGAATTTCAGGATAGAATAACGGGGAATTTCAATTTTAAAATATCTGTAATAAATTTATGCTAAAAATGTATAATAAATAACGCAAGGCAATAAGTGTAAGCATAAGAAATTACGTTTATTAACGCTTCGTAAAATATCGATATTTTGTCCACGTATAATAACCATAGATTCGACGTAATGTCAATCATTATGAACATTATTCATAAATATTCGATTTTAAACCCATACAAACATATAGTTTTTTTTTAAATTATTGTAAAATATAAATATTAAATTGTAATTAATTAACATAAATTTGGCATTTTTAAAAGTCTCCAATTAATATTGTAGAATTTTAGTTTCACAAAGTGTAAATATAAACAAAAACTGTATTAATTAATATTTATTTCTTTGTATTAAAGAATATTCTACGTGTAATCAACGTATGATCGCCGTATAAGTATAACGTAAAATAAATTGTAACACAAAAGTTTAAACACAGCATCATTTAGAAATCTTCCTCTGTATACATGTATTTATAGTGAAATGTATTGATGCTCTTTTTTGGTGTAATGACGTCATAAAATCTTCAGTACAAAAAAAAAGATCTACTTGGAGATGAGTTGAAACGTGACGAAACAATTTTGTGATTGAAAACAGGCCTTAATATTTGAAACAGTAATCATTTTGCTAATAACGTAGTAAAATGTACTATGTACATTGGTTCCCATGCCATTTCATTATCTCGATGTCGATTTTCGACATTCGCGCCACGATTATACCTTTGAACTTGCCTTGGCATCGCCGGAATATTGAAACATTTCAGACACATACCTGGAATGTGATCTAATGTAATTGCCGACGGAAATGTTATCAACATAACAATATTAACGAATTCGTCGACTAGTGCATTTTACTGCAATTAATTGAAACTGTCCTTGTTTTCTATAGCCCGGAAGGACATTGATTCTATGAAAGAAAGTCAAATAAAGTGCGCACGCGTTACTTTTGAAACCCATTTGTGCCATCTTGCGGCCAAAAAGTGGGGTATACAGGGAAAAATGAAATAATTATTTAAATATTAAAGTGAAATATTTTAGTCAATATAGCAATTACTACACGGAAAAAAATATTAATTAAAATTAATATTTATTGTTAGTACAGTGTGGATATGCACTTCATTTTTTATTAATAGTATAATTTTAACTTATTCATTCATTTATTATGTTTTATTTAAACATACTAAAAAATGCATTATTTTTCGAAAACATGTAATTATTAAATAGATAGTCGTTTAATACAAATACTAATATATAATATATACGATCAAATGCAAATGTGTATTCAAAGAAATTACTATCCTCAATTCAGAAAAAATTTATTTTATTTTTATTATATCGTATGTCAATTTTAAGATAAATGCGTTCATTTAAAAAAAATTATAATACAGTATATTAATTTTATGCGCGTTAAATTATTGCGCAATCACATATATAAAGATGTGCCCGCGTATTTCTGCGTAGATTATTAACATACTGAATTATAATAATTTTGGAACGAAGGATTTTGTGTTTGTATTACTCATTATGTTATATGATATAATAAAAAAATTTCAAATACTTGTTTTGAATTTACTGTAAACATTGTATAATTATTGTCCTCTATAAAGTTAAATGTATAATACAAAGAGGGGGGGGGGGGGTAATAAACAAATTTTAAAAAATACAAAAAATCGAGGTAACCAAACCTGTAAAAAATTAAAAACACCCATAAATGATTTTTATTTCCCTGAGAAAATAAATTGAAGAAGCCAAAATCAACTTGATATTACCAGTTAATATTTTATGTTTTTTTAAAACCTCTTCCCATACCTCACCTTTCCCTTCGCGAAACACAAATTACAACACACACACTGTCCCTTATCCACTCTTCA
>JABFQC010000887.1:0-22559 GCA_022817085.1 Psilanteris sp. ZL-2020
ATATTGAGTTCTCAACATATGCATTTAAAAGTTAACAATGATTATTTTATCATTAAAAAACACGATAGAGATATTCCAATGAGAACAAAAGCAAAACAAAAATATATAATTTATTAATTATTACTTAATTTGATAAGTTATCTATCGCTAAATGATAGTGCGAGTTAACTAACAGAATTTTATTTTTAATATGCATATATGATAAAAAGAATAAGTTCCATCCAAACAATTCATATGATATTAAGATATTGATATCTTAAGTACAACATGTTCATGATATTGGTTTTTGCAATGCATTAAATTACTTAATTAGAATTACAGTACAAATATTCTTTTTCTAATTTATTTTTTCTCCAAATCCGTATCGATATCGAATTACATACAGTTCGATTAATCAATTTCTAAAGTATTTTTCAGATTAAAATGCTTTAAATAGAATTTATCCGTTGAAATCGACTATGTTATTTCATACAAAGAGAGAAATTCTCGTTCAACTAACAGCTATTTTTACAATAGTTACAATTGATTAAACTATAAATACTATAAAAACTCTGTAAATATATTATTTATCTTAATTTAACATACATTTTTTATATTATTTTAAGAAGCTTTTTAACTCTAACATAATATCATTTAAGTCACTCCATAGGATTAATTGAAAATTATTTACAATATATTTAACTTAACTTAAGCATTTCGACATTAAAATATACATTCTTCAAAAATGTTTTCAAAAATATATAAGATTAATATTTTTACTTAAAGAATCTTACAATAATAATACACATCAAATGCGTGATTTATAAGACGCTTATTTTCCTATAACGTGGGAATAATTCTCAGTCATGAGATACGCTCAGAATTATCATAAAACGTTTCATATCGTGAGCTATAAAAATCCAAAGTAAACAATTATTTACACAGCGTAGTGTATTTAATATTAATATTAAATAAATATTTACATTTTTATAATAAGTTCAGCAACAAAACATTTACGATTTACATTTTTTTCAAATTTAATTTTTTTAATCATGTTCATATTTATAATGTGTAACGTAATTCAAATTCACATTTAAATGATAATATTTAATTCACTATATATTTATTAAAATATCAACACTTTATAAGTTATACTAATACATAAATAAGTAAATACAATTAATGCATAAATGTAAAATTTTGAATCATCTTCTACGTCAAGTATTGTTTTATACAAATCATGTTTAAAGGTATAATAATAGCAAATTATATACATATTGAAGATATTGTATCAAAAATGCAAATCTGAGATATACTGAAGAAAAACGTCAATATTTTGGAGTTTATTAATAAAATTTATAAGATTATGTAAAATATATTTGTCAGATATATTTTAAATCAATATACTACGGTACACAGCGAAAAATATAATTGAAATTTTACTATAAAATAAACGAAACTGACCCTGGATGAAAGAAACTTCCAATTTGTCTCATAAATTATAGTAAAAAAGTAGCATGAACATAAATTTTCTTTCTTGTTTATTCGACATTTTTACCATAATTTGTTAGAAAAACTGGACATTTTCTTCATCCAGGGTCAGTTTCGATTATTTTATATTAAAATTTCAATTACATTTTTCTTCGTGTATTATTGATTAAAAAATCAACAATATTAATTATACATGCAATGATAGAGAAATTAAACTCAAAATTTATCAGCTGAGAAGTTTATTGTTTCTCTCATTTTTTTTCTTGACTATTTTCAGAATGAGCTATTGAATTGACAAAGAATGATCGTAACTCGGTACGATATTCAACTTGAGACGTGTGGAATGGAAAGCGTCATCAGTGTCAGCTGGTGTCGCAAAGCCGCGATATGCGGTGAAATATTTAAGCATTTTATCGCGAGTTAAAATAACCGTACGTAAAAAATAAGCGACGTTACGAGCCTTGAACCAAGAAATCGTATTTTCCCCGCGGTTATGAACCGTGCATATATTACATGTTGAATTAACTTCACGAAATTAAACGTCGGTCCTTAATGAAAGTATTTGGAACACGTATGCAATACGTCAGTTTTCATACCTGAGAAGGAAGTATAATTATTTCCGAGCAGTATTCTTTCTTTCTACCATTCTGTATTTTTTATCGCTTCTCTTTTGTATGGTTCAAGAAATTACCACAAACACCTTAAAAAATGAACTTTCGTAGTTAATTGTGTGAATATTATATTTGAGTAGATATTAAAAAAAATTATATATATATATAATATATATCTGTTAGTTATTGTTAGAATACAATATTAAAACACCAATTTATGTATAAAAATGAATTTTGAAGTGAATAGCTCTTAATCGACGTCCATATTAAATTTATGAACAAATTCTCTAAATATTAAATAATCAATATTAGTAATATAAATTTAAACTATATATCTATAGTATTATTAACTTTATTCCTTGCAAAGTCTCGCTTTCATTCCAAGCTTTAAGTTTATTGTTATTAAACTGCTAATTTATTTTAAATATTCTGCAGTTTCTTAAGTACTAACGGAATGAATTATTTTTCGGTAAAAGATTCTGATCATGTTACATATCGATGAAATATTCGAAAATAAAGCAATGTGGAAGTGTGATTGTAAATTATCAATTTTGTATAATAATACATATTCAATAGAATGAATTTATACATTGGTTTCAATTATTTCGAATTTCTAGCATTAACTAAGAATAAAGGTACACAATTGAATATGTAAATTAAGTATTGCAATAATTTAAGCAACATCAAACTTAATAAAGATTAAAGCGCTTGAAACACGTATTGTACATTTTAATAATTAATTACGTTTAAAATAAATATTTATTACATTTATTTGGAAAAATTAAAAATGATAAACTATATAGTTACACGATAATCAGAATAAATTTGAATGAAGGATCAAATTTTATTTCATATTCATGTACAAATTTGAATCTACTTTATCAACAATCCGTAAAATATTTTTGAAAAACTTGAACAATCATATATGAATTGAAAAACGGTCGGATAAGTCTCACTACGAAATTATCGTATGAAAATACTAGTAATCAGTGAACAAAGTTTAAAAATACTCTTTCACTCCTAAATCGAATAAAACAAAGCATTACATTTCTGCTTTCGTTGAGTTGAATTTCACTAACAAGTAGCTCCTTTCACGAGGCCGCAAATTCACTTGAATTTTTCAAAGACAAAAAATGCTTTTGATTGGACGACATATATAAACGACAAGTATCAGTGATGGATTTAGAAAAAGTGCCAATATTGTTTTGAACTCTTAACGTTGACACTATATTAATACACACACCTGACTTATTCAGCATTTAAATTATTTGCGTACGCGAGTCCCTGTGACTGATGACCACGTGAGAAAGCGAACACAATAATTATGTAATCACGGTTTTATTACGATTTTAAAATAGCCGAGGAAGTAAAACATTGTAGTCAAAAGTTTTCATTACCCCGCGCCTTCAATAATTCGCTATAAGAAAAATCAATCAACAGCACTACATTATACAACGTTGGCTCGTTTAATTTGAATATTCGAGAACTTGAGTTCATTTAACGCTGCAAAAGAAATAAAAACACTTCATATGCAGTTTTATTTCAATAAATCAAAATTGCTCCCCGAGAGAGTACGCTACTTTCTGAATACATGAATATTTATAGGATTTATTTGAATTTCTTATGTTTTAACGTACCGAACGCACAATACATTAGACGTTTTTTTATTTGTCAACTTGATAAATAAACTTTCACAATGTGACGTGACGTGATCATACTATGAATATTAAACTTGATTTTAGTATTATCATAATATTTATGAAGCATTAAATTGGATATTAAACAAAAACAAGCCGCACGAAGTCGACGTGTAAAATTTGTTTTTATTAAACAAAATTAGTTTCTATTCAAGTCAAATCATTGAATGCGCCTTTTTCTGATAATAAACAAACAGAATTCGAGAACCCAGATACGGAAAAAAGAAAGCTGAGTCTATAGCCATTCAATTCGATTTTCTTTTGACTGCTGGGTAGTTTTGGTTCTGCTTACAAACGGTTCAACACTTCCAATTTATTTATCTATGCAACACTTGGCATTTCATAAAAGGAAACTTTGTTGATAAATCTAATTAAAGATTGGAATAAGGATTCTAGTTAAGCTGGTTAACTTTGATTGATGTGACTTGCAGAATTGTTTTAACACAAAACTAAGACAAAATATCAAACATTTTGAAAAACGTTACAAATGGAAATTCGAATCTTACGCGGAAGAAAAACGTAAACGTTAAATTTCTGTCAATAACAAATGCATATTCTTTGCAAAGACTCAAAAGCAAACAAACCTGAAAGAAAATGATACACGTCTGATTCGCGCTCAAGATCCATTCGTATCGTCATGTGTATTTGATGGCAAGAATACACGTGCTCTTGAGAAACCGACAAATATGCATTGGGTAAATATAGGTATGTTGAAAGCAATAAGTGTACAAAACACACGCGATCTACGAAAAAGGGATGAGTATTGAAAATTGTCGTCATACGTGTCTCTCGATATTACAATTTCCAAGCCAGTTCTGAAATTCGAAAATCCAACGTTATATAATCCGACGTATTGTGCAACGTGCATTTACTTGTAATATTTAATAGTAATCCATATTTTCATTTAATAACTCGTATCAGCACAATATTTAAAAATACGTTTTTTATTTACGGTAAAAGAAATACGGAAACTTTATACATTTTTTTTTTTATTAAAATATTAAAATAAAAATATATAATTTTGCTTTCGACAAAAAAATAGTTATTTTACCCAAAAAAAGACACTACCAAATTTATAAGTATTATCGATAAAGTATTATCCATATGCAAGTATCAAAATATTTTTGCTAGACTGTGATACAAAAAATGTAACTGTATAAATTTATCTGAGTTAGAAAATGGAATTTAATTTTTGACGGTACTATTATTTATTTATGTTTTTTTTTATTTATTATTCAATATGTAATTGTAAAATAACCAAATAATTCAATATTATTTAACGTGCAGCATTTCCCTCTGTATAGTTTTAAATACAACGTTAAATTAAATGTGAACACAAATTAATTATTTTTAATGCTTATAAAATGACTTGTGCATATTATTTTGATAAATAATACTTCTCTAAGTTCAATTAAATAAATGTTTCAAAAAGAATAAGCATTTCTTTTTAAATATTTTCAGTATATGTTTTATGTCTAAAATTTAATGATTTGTGTATTATATATTATATTTTGTTCATTGTTCATTTATTTATATAAATCTATTGAGATTTTATTTTCGCCAATTCTGGTGCAACAAATAATTCACTTCGTAATTAATCAATTGTAAATGGAAGCATGTTTTTAAAAATATATATAATGACACATAATATATACTAACAATAATAACAATACTTAAAAATCTATTATTATTTATTACAAGCTTTAATACTAATATAAAACATAAAATGTATTTAAAAGTGAGTATCTGCATTAATTGAGATACAATTATTGGTACAGTTTACATAGATTTAATCATTACATTTTTCAATAAACAGTTACGATCAATATAAATCATTTCAAAATTAGCGTTTAATATTTAATAAGATTAATACAAATAAATAAAAAACACATAAAGCTCAAGCATCGAAGTACATCTATTTCAAAATTTATATGACCATAAAAATGTTACTCTCATTATTATTGGAAAAAATCGGATCTACGACATATCGCAACCGGTTAAACATTTTGAGTTTTATTGTATGATAGCTTAGCACCTTATAAACGGCGATATTATATTTGATGTAAATAATAATAACAATAACACAAATCAATACAATTGCATAACGACATTTGACAAACGATAAATACTTTAAAATCATTATAGCAGTCATTTTTGTAATTGAAAAAAACGTATTATATGTCTGTATATTTTGCATTGCTGTTTGGCAATATTTCGAAATTATTATTTATTCAACAAATTAATGCGATATTTAAAAGAACAACATATTACTGCGGCGCGGTCAACTTCGGTTCGACCTAAATTTAATTTCAACCAAAAGATTAACTTCCATCTTTTGATCAGCTTCCAGCTTGACGTCGTTCATCTTAATCATCGTCATTACGCAATTACATTGTCGTCGTGTAATATTGAAATGAAATTAATAAACCCTTAGCGCGCCGAAATCTCATCATCCATTATCATTAATTCGAGTTGGCTCTAATTCATCATTGCGATACGATTATTAAAGAACTTGAAGAATTCGTTAGACATTGCAAGACTGATTGAATCAATTTCGCTCGTAATTAATTGTTTGACTTATCATTGAAAGCATAACTCACGAGACCGAGTTGAATTGAAATAGAAGAGAAATGTGAGAAAATAATAGAGCAGGCCACAGAAACAAGACTCCCGTAAAAAAAAATAAGGTTGCATTCTGCATAGAGAGTGCTCCCGAAACGTAATGTGGTACCAATTTAAACAGAAAACGTACGACGCACTCGACTTATTGCGTTTATATTTTACATAAATAAACTATGCGGCAACTCAAAAGCTTGTCTTACATTACGCGGCCTTTCGGCAATATATTTGACACTGTGATATCACTAAAATTCTTGTCGCAAATTTGATTCAAGGATGTTCTACGTTGTAGGATATGCAGCAAGGTGCACTATTCATAATATGCAATGTTATAACACGAAATACATCATGTACAACGTACAAAAAGAAACATACGATAAACAATAAACAAGCTGCACTGCCAGCAAAAGTACAACGTGCAGGACGTAGCATATACAGGATGCAATTTAATATGTGTTACATGTGTTGTTGAATGCACAACTCGACGTGCCGAATTTTAATTGTTTTTTGAGAAGGACGGATGATTAAAGTTGCCAGATTAAAGTATTATATACATCAAATGCATGATTATAATTACGAAATTTGAGTTACTTCTGGATAAACAATACGCACGAGGTATCAATTTTGTGAAAAACATTTTATTGAACGACAATTGAATACTGAATATTAATATATAAAATATAACACTCGTTCGAATCGTTTTTAATGCGAAAGGTAAATAACTGTGTTGCACATTAAAATGATTATACCATTATTTAGCAAAGGCAAACAAAAACGTATCAGTTTTATAACGTTGTATAATATAATTTGGAAAACAATTATCGATAATTCAAATATATTGATAATTGTTTCGCGAAAACCAAACGTTACTTTGATCGTCAATTTCCGTTCTTGATATATACAAAATATTGCATAAAGCGCAAAGAAAACAACTATTTTACAGTCGTAAACTGACGAAAGTGAAACCATGCCAAGAGTGGAACATTATTACTTTCCGGGCACGTGTTATGAAACAAAAGCATTAAAACTATAATTGTTTCAGCTATAGTGATTGCTATATTGAATAATGTAAAGGTTTGTAATTATTTTTTACAAACGGAACAACGAAGTTAATATGACGATGTGAAAATGAAAAAACAGAAACGTAACTTACACCAATTATAGCAAATATTCTTTTACTTTCAAAACTAATTTTGAAATCTAATATGTCTAAAAACATATATACATTAAAAAATAAATTACTTTTATGCAATGAAAATTCTAGATAACTTCTAAAATTTGTAGATACCAATTAATCGTTGCTGTTTACAGAGGTGTATAGCTCCTCCTCTTATAACTGGGGAGCAATTTAATTTAGCATACTTGGTCTTTGTTTTATCTTTTTATTTATCTTTGAAAAATATTATGTGCATTTTATTATTCTATGGAAATGTTTGATAAATTTTTTATTACTATAATTTAACCATCGCTATCAATACATAATATTTAATGATATCATAGATCCGTTCTAGATACCTATAAATCAGATATAAATATTTACACAATACATGGGATATTTTATTTAATGTTTTTCGCTGATAACGATGTAATAAAAGATATGATAAATTATTAGTAATCAAAATATATACAATTATACATACGTAAATAGGCATCCGTGTATGATTATTTTTTATTTCGTAATAGTTTGAAAATTTTTCCAAAAAATCAAAACATATAAATTATATAAATGTATTTATGTTATACCATTCTGCATACATAATACAATGTAACTTACTAAAAATAACGTTACGTATACCAGTGAATAAGACTTAATGGTCCATGCAGTATTCAAAGCGTAAAATAGATTAGGAACAAAACGGCGGAATATAAAACGCGCTATGTTATGTGTAACACATTTAGGATTTGAAACAAACCTTTATTAAACAGCATGATTCAACATTTATTTATTATATTCTATGCACGTAAACAATAAATATATTAAAATAAAATGTTATAAAACACAAATGATTCAATATAATTTTAATTCGTCATATGGAAATTAAAAAGTTAAATTAAATAGTTAATAAAACATTATCATTTTGAATAAAATATTAATTTATATTATATCATTAGGGTAATTTTATTTAATGACAAGTAGTTCTGTTACAGAAAGTGAAACGAAATGTCATAAATACAACAGGTAATAGAGAAGAACGACAAGACTTGGGTCGGAGAATATATTATTAAATGAGTTTCGATTCAATCGACGACGATACAGAATGAATGTCATACAGTTATCGGGACAACGAATTGCATCCCGTTGTGGGATGGAAGCCCGAAAGGAAATATGAAATCGTATACAGCTGATGGAATTGAACCGAATGGGTAGTAGATTGAATACCAAAGCCGATGGATATTCTATGTATAGACCTAACAGAATCATTTCGATTCAGAGAATACGAGGGTTCGGTAATTTAAAAAAAAAAAATAAGAAAAAGAAAGATCGAAAAAAAGACAATAAATAAACGCTCGATGTCCAGATAATGCTCGATTTTGTTTACAGAGAGTAAGATTTTTTTTACCTTTCTCCGTGGAAAAAGATCTAACCAAACATTAAGACACATCGATACCTTATTTCAAATCCTCCGAGAGCTCATAAAACCGATTCAATCATACCCCGTTCTACCCAACAGATGGAAAATCCATCCTTGCTTTAACCGCGACAATATTACCCTTAAAAAAGAGCTTTTCGATTTCGAGAGAAAAAATAGGTCAAATGGAAGAGAGAAAACTTTGAAGAAGGAAAGTGAATGGCAGAGGTAAAGGGAGCTATAAAGACAGAACTCCGTATACATATATATAAAGACACCATAGACATAAGACAAATATTTAACTATGAATAAATGCTTGCATCGACAATGCAAACTTTAAATTTAAAAATCAGTTTCATCGATTCAATCGTATAATATTTTGTGCTTTTAACAAATAAGTAATCATTATTTATATAAAATAAAAATGAACGTTTGAATAATTGATACGAAACTAATGCGTTTATTTAAATAATATAAACTCGCGAAAATGCATTAGCAAATAAATTTTTTAATTTTAGTAGTAAGTACAAATTGCGACGTTCCGTTTAAAACAATAAATTCATAATAATCGTTCCAAAAACAGTTGATAAATTTCCGTCGTCAAGATATAAGTCTGTTATTAATTATTCGTACGTTTGATTAATTGTTTATTAAGATTAAAAATTTCCACAATTTTTATTGGTTTATCGATTTCTATGCTAATAATTTAATTCTCGTTTATGAACGCGAAAAAATTTAAAATTCAAATAAAAGCATTGTTTATTTTTTTAAAGAATGCATCGTTAACAATTGCAATTAGATTTGCTATAACTCTAATTGTGATTTGCAATTAATGTTTACTCCAGAAGCATGATTATTGTAAATAAAAGCTGTACGAATTATTAAAGATAATAAATATACAGTTAGCGTTGACTTTCAGAAAAATTTGGAAATGTTTGTTAATTAAATGAATCTCTTACTCATTTATATCTGATAGCGTCTGGCTTCAATACCCGTATTCACATATGAATACATTTGAAAAATTGTACACTGCAAAAAGTCAGCTCTTTTTAATTAACAATTTATAAAACGATTAAAAAACGAGATTTGTCAATTAGTCAAAATTCATATGTCATTTAAAACAAACAAATATAACGACCGAATGATACCAATAATAACAACAAAGTTTTTAAATAAACATTCTTAATTTATTGCCGAAAAATATCTACCATATTGAATTGAGGGAACCGAAAGGCCTTGGTCTTAAATTTGTTAGATTTGCGTCGACCCAATGAATGGACGTTTATGGCTACAAAATACTCAGAAGTAATCGGATATTTCGTGGTAAGAGCACGGGGAACAGATTGAATCCTTTAAGTTGGCCGATGTGCTCCCTTGATCAGCGGTGTGACTGGCTTCGGATTCACGTAACCAAAGCACCGCAAAGCATAGGTACATGTGTCCGGAGCATATTTTACTCGCGTTCACGTATCGTCCATACATTTCCGTATGAATTATTCTCGAGTTCGGGGAACAGCCGCCGAAATCACTCACTCGACTTTACCCCTCGACTTACGTCGCTTTATAAATCCTTCCGATATACATACGCGGAGTTACCGCATACGTTTCTAGCAAGGACGTTACGATAAATCACGGATAAGTTGTCTACAGGAACAATGAAGGAGTGCCGAGAGAACGCAAACACCCATTCGCGAAATAAATACACTATAGCGTTTAATTATACACTTGGATTGCTTTTTATCTTTGCGTTGTCCGTGTTCCGACATTAATTCGAAGATCAATCGATGTGAACGGGTTTTGATAAATTAAACTCTTCAGCTCGTCTAAAATAGTTGGCAAACTGTTATACTTTGTTTCATAATTCATTTTCAAATTTCACTCGATTGTGTTGAAAATAATCCGTTTTTATAATACGCGGCTTTCAAATATATGCATGTTTGTATGTGTATCAAATTAACCACTGTACTTCGCATCGAATAATAATTATTATCCGCGAGTTTTGAACGTTCTTATAAGTTTCGACCGAAAATTCAAATGCGATGACCTTATTGATTACAATTTATTATTATTACTATTATAATTATATTAATGCCCTAATCAAACAATTTAAAGTACAAATAAAAAATTAAATTCGACTCATAGAATCGCATTAATTAATCTAAATCTGTATTCAACGCGTCATGAAAAATGCAGAGGCAACTAACAAATTCAATATAATTAAAAAGTTTCCATATTCAAATGCTGAGCGAAATGTAATCAAATCTGACAAAATGTTCCGTCGAATTTTATTCTATGCGTAACCACGCACTGGTATACCAATTCGTCTGGTATCTACACTTCCGCGAGCAAAAAACATCTCCTCGCCCTCAATCGAAACAAGTATTCAAACTTCAAATGAATTAGTTCTTTAGCGGTGGCGCTCGTCGAGTGGTTAGCATTTTTAATCGCGAATTCTTTCCGTGCCCTCCGCGGAGCAACGGGAAAGAGAAAGTCGATCTTCTTTCACGCGGACCATTGGATTATGCCGGCAAGTTTATTAAACAACAAGTCTATGAAATTGTATATATATAACGTTGAATACGTAGCGGACGCGTAGCGAATGAATTTGCATACTATCTGCTTTACAAATTACCTATGCAATATAAATAGAGTCGCGGAGTATAATTTTCGAAATTCAATTTAATGATTCGCGCACATTCACGGGCGATGAATGTGTGGCGAGTTGCAAAGTGTGCACGCGAGAGTGTCGAAGGTGGCACCTATACGGCAGGACGGTGTTGCCGCCACCTCTTCTAAATTACCTACACAAATACAGTTACAAATTCATAAAGAGATTTAGCGAGTTTGTCTGTTCAACCGAAATCTCTCGTTCGAGCACGGTTTTAACATTTTATTCGATAAATAATTCATTCGTAATTAATTTACATCATCATAGTTACATTATGCAGTTCAACAAATACTAGATATGGCGCTTATTTCATTCGACTGATTCTGCTGCGTTTTTTTCTCATTTTTTATTGCGCCGCAAAAGTTCTAAAAGTGTCCAGTTGAATAAATTAATATCAAAGCTATACTTTTATACATAAAATAATCACATTTTGATATACAAACAAAATAAATTGCATTTAGCCATTTTAAGTACAATTATTTACGCTAAATAATTTTAATATGCATTTGTAAATATAAAATATACACCACAATGTGTTAAGTTATGAAATAATAACATGATTAACTGATACACTAATAAACGATAGATCAAAATATATATTTTGAAACATATATGTATGTTAAATATATACGCATTAAATGTATATATAATTTAATAATTTGCTATATGTATATATATTAAAGAATTTAAGAATATTTTCTTTAAAATGAATTATGATATAAATTGTATAAGAAATCATTTATTATACAAATGTGAAATTTAATACAAACAATTATATAAATTGTATGTTTTTCCTGTTTAATTAAAATCTGTATAAAAATTGTAACATCGTGACAACGTTAAAACAACATTGACATACAACGTCAACTTTCATAATTCATAAGAATTAAGCTACACTTATATTAGTATATTCAAATGAGTTAGTAAAGCTTCGGCATAAAGTATTTATATGACAATGATTTTTTTCAATTAAATTACAAATATCGAATGGTAAATTATTATGATATATAACCATAACTGTATATTGTTATGTAGTATATTATTATCTGCAATAATAAGTTGAAAGGTTTTTTTTTAATTCATTTTTGGTTAATGTATAAGACTAATTTATAATTTGTTTCGCAATCATTTTTCGGTATCATATATAATATATTTTATCAATTAATTTCTAATACGGGTATTATAAATATTATAACTTTTATATAGTAATTTTTTAATTAAATCTCATATTTATATAAAACATTATATTAAACATAAAATATGATATTAAGATCATTAATATGAAATATGAAATTACTGAATTTTTTTCTAAATGATAACCAACATTTATTTTAAACGTTTTATTCATTTTATCCATTACTTTAATCTAAAAAAACACATACTGGACAATAACCTATTTATTCTCATTTACTCTCTCACTATATTTTATTTAAAATAGTACTCAAAATTTAAATAGAATTAATTATAAACAATAAGTAAAAAATCATTTTATATTTGGGATTAAAATGTCGAAAAATGATAAATGCCGTTGAAACATTCAAACATGAAAAGCAATTGAAAATGAAATTGAATAGTATATTTACAATTCTAGAAAAAGCAGAATTTTACTGATAAACCAGAAACATACGATATTCATATTTTAGTCAAATTAAAAATTATACATAATTCTTTTTATAACTGTACAAATATTATAATTAATTCTTATTGTTCGATACAAACAATATTTGAAAAAATCTTTTAAACTGTAGTTTTAGTTGAATTTTATAGATAATTAAAATGTGTTAAATGCTCCTTTAAAAGCATTAAAATTCCTGGTGTATATGCGTTAGAAAATTTAACATTATACTATCTCATAAATGTGTAGAGCTTACAAACAAATTCGACCATTTGACATATTTCGAAATGTATTTTCATATTCTGACTTATATACGTATAATATTTTTAATTCAAATATTTTCACAAATTCCACCCCTTCATTAATAATCGTTGTGCCTTAAAATTTCGAAACGAGATAGGAAGCTGTTGAAAAATGAAAATGTAGAAGAGACTCTGTTTCAGTCCTATATCTTCACTATTTGATACCTCTTCCTAATGCGATGAATCAGTGAGTTACTATGCGAAAACGACGATGCGAACGTCCTGAGATGTTTCTGCGATGAATAATATTATTCATATACGAAGCTTAAAAGTCACAAAATAAAAGACAAAGTTAAAAAGCAAAATACGTACAAAAAGGAAAAAGCATAAAGGGAAGAATAAAAAAATACAAATAGAAAGCACTCAACGATGAAGAATACGAAAATAACTGTACATTAGTTTTTGTATATAATTATACACTATAATTTATTATATATATAATGCAAGATGATATAATTTTATAATAAATTTTTGAATAAATATTTATTATGATACTTATACTTTAATATGATATTTAATATCAATTAAAAGTAACTATTAAATACAATCCAGAAATTCACAAAATTTGATTTTCTCATAATCATTTTCATTTCTGATATAAAAACGAATATTCTAGTTTCGTTCATAAACTAGTTATACGGCTAACCTTCTTATAACAGAGACATGGTTGACTAATATTATAAAAGCTGCAATCATTTTTGCTGCAGCATACGAGGCAGAATAATTGCAATCACTGTGATTAAATAATATTTGTTTCAAATTTTGTATTTTCTTATAGAAATTAATTAATTCAAATCAATTAAAATTAAAATTATTTCATACAGTGAAATTGTATTATTAAATAATATATTCTCTTTTTATTGTATTTCTACGTATATTAGGATTTATTTGTAATTGTACGTACGTTTCCTAATCACGTTTATTAATTTATCGAGTATTTTAATAATACATATTCATTAGGTAATTGTAAAGTTTTTATTCTGATAAAACTAATGTATATAAATTTCAATTATTAATCAATTACTATATTTTACTACAATTTCCAATAAAATTCATTTCATACTACAGACTTGTTACTATCTCACAAAGAAGAGACTCTTTTGTATAACGACCAAACCGTAGTGCTACGACACAGATTTAAAATGTTAAATAAATTGTCGTTCTCGAAATATATCTCATTTATTTAACATTTATATTTCTGCATATGAAAATTGTAATTTATATATGACTGTTTTCCTTTGTTTACATGATTGTAACAATCATAATTCTTAACATAGAATGTCGTGCATGTAACTTATAAAACATTACATTATATGCTTCTTTTTTGCCTAACAGTATATTTTTATTTAGTTTTTTATCAGCAATATTATTAGTCAACATTTTCATTCATACATAAAAATAAAAATTAAAAACAATAGCAGATTTCTAATCTGAGATTTGATGGTTTGATATATTATTTTTTGGCAATTTTTGAATTAAATGATATTTTTTCTTTTGACAAAAATAAATCATTTTTAATTGAAATAATTGAGTCAAATTATTACGTTGCTTGATAATTCCTCTATTTTCATCCGTAATACCGTGAACGTAAATTATTTTATTCAATTTCACTAAAATATGATATGCTGTGAATATACTATTCGATATTTTATTTTCATCGTTAAAAAAAATATGAATAAATAAATTTTGTTTAAATAATGTTTCAAATTTTCAAATTTTCAAACGTTAGATATATCATTAAGCATTTTAAATGAGGGAATTTTTTGAAAAATATAGAAGCATCACAATTTTGTACAAAATGAAAAATCAAAAACCACAATCATGATAGACAACAAAATTTAATATATTTTAAAATATCTTTTTTTTTCTGTTTCAGATAACCGGAATTCGAGGTACATCTGGTACCGCAAAACGCTGAACTTTTAGCATGACCGAAAGAAATGATCGCCAATGGACTATACTTCATTGAATTTTTTAATAAAAAATAATTTTAATATGCAAATATAATATATATTCCATCATTTGTAAAACTCCGATTATCATATAAACTATATACTAATAAATATTATTTTTTATAAAATTTAAATGAAAATCAAACCACAAAAATCGTAATTACATTTTTTTAAAAAACCACTCTCTCATCTGAAATTATACTTAATAGTCATAAAGATATCAAATTTTAAATTTTAAACAATTTCATTTTCAATCGACTGTGTAAACCTTAATAACGACTAACGTAAGTAAAGTATTTTTTATAGCATTTTTCATCTTCAGGGGCGGAATCAAACCTTAATCGCAATCTGATCTGTTGGCGAGATAGTCAAGTAACCTGATCACCTTGTTTTGACTCGAAGCCTTACGCAGACACATTTTTCACAATTTCTGGTCATTCTTTAGAATGATGCTTTTATTTAAATTATGTGTTTGATATAATGTGTACGATTTAAATTGTTTTAATTAACTTTCATGTAAAACGATTTTAAATTTGATAATAAAATTGAATTAAATTATAACTATATTACATATTTGTAACCAGATTAATATAATTTATTAGAATGTTTTTTTTTTCTTTTTAATTATAATTATAATATATTGTCTTTTTTAATCAATCACATATAATATACAATATTTTTAAAATATTTAAATTGATAGTTAATCTTTTTATAATTACAACACTGATCAATCTTGTTAGTCATTAATACGAATATTATATAAATAAATAATATTGTAATTTCTCTACGAGTATGTTATAATTAATAGAATATTAAACTGATATTTGTTTATTATATATTCAAATATATATGTTATATACTATACAAAGGTACTGTTGTATTATGTTTTATTTTGAAAATTCCCTATTTAAAATATTGAACTGTAATAAACAATTATTCAAAACACTGTTTTAAGACACGTATGCATTTTAATGTGAATTTTTTATACAAAGACTTAAGATATTGAATTTCAGTTATGCAAAACTGTGTACATAGTACAATAAGTTAATTATGAAAAATCATATATTTCAAACGTTGTATTTCAAAACCATATTCACGTGACGATGCGGTAATTAAATGAAAATCCTCCTTTCAACATGTGTGAGACGTGTATAAATGTTATTAGAATACTAGTCTATCACATTTCTATAAGAGAATCTAAACCTCATTCCGAGTTCTTCCCATAAAGCAATATATTCTTTGATAAGTGTCAGCAATAATTAATAATATAAAGACATTCTGCAACTTTGATGAGACCTGCTAAGGTTTCGCGAGTTGAGCATGACGAGGCCAGATGCAAATGTATTATCGATTTATTTCATCGGACGACGTCCGTGAAATTGACGCCACATATAAATAGATAAAACTTCCGCCTCGTCGTGCATAGACTTAATGCTACATCTGTGAATAAGATGATTATTTTTATGTTTTTCAAATGTCATTACACAGACAGCGACTTTTCAAAAATATTATAGAAATTCATTTCAATCGAATCAAATATCAATAATACGCACTGATAACTTTGAATCGTCTACGCGGATCGAAATTAAACTTCCTATGGAAAAATGGTTGAATTATATTATATTTAAATTTCATTTTACAAATAAAATTATTTACCATAACTTTTTTCTACTCAATCGTTATTTCTAAATTTATTATTATTTATAATAATATTAAAACATTATAAAAAAAAGAAACATTGTACAATTTATACCATCAGATAAAACAATTACTATTCTTTTGTTAAACCGATTAAAAACACTAATTAATCATGCACGGATGAAACCTATCTACAAATAATTAATAAAATTACAATAATATTCATTAACTGCTCTTTTAATACCTGCAAACATTTAATAAGAATAACACACGCACACAAGTTTGTAAATAAACAACTAATATATAAAATGTGCTACAAAAGCTACATGTAATTAATGTTTAAATTGTATATATCATTAATAAATATAACCTAAGTACGTATTATGTATATTACATAAACAACATAAGAATCATTAATTTCCGGATAGTTATGAACAATAAAATCTGAGATATCAATTAGCTTCTAATTAATTAATAATTAAACAATATTAAATTAATAATTCTGCATACATTAATCATACGCTAAACCGCACACGTTACTCTAATTGTCGCAATTACATTGAGTACATTTAATTGAGGAGTGACAGATAAATGATTACAAAATACCAATAACTGTGTTATAGTTAACCACATATCGAGGTACCAATAACTAATCACGGTTGAGCATAATCTTCAAACAATAACGAAATACGATTATAATGAATTGGATTATGATTTAATTACATCCCTGATGATCATATGCATCATACAAACTCCGAATAGGAGTACTACTATTAGTATAGTTGGCATTAGAAATCTTTATAAGAATGGTATCAAAAAGCCAAAAACGTATCAACTTCCTTGACAAGATAAATGCCTTCATCACCATATCGGAAAATTCCATTTGGAATTTTGTAACGGCAAAAAACTGTCAACTACAAATTATTGTTGTAATAACAATTTGTAAAAGAAAAAAATATTACCAAATAAATATTGCAATTAATTAATTATTAAACCAAATGTGTCGACGATACAGCTTATATATATAAAGTCAAATGCAAACGTAAAAATACCATTAGACGCAAAAAAGCGAGGGTCGAACAAGTGTGAAATAATGATTCAGTTCGTGTTACGTGATTTGAATACGTTGAATTCATCTTCTATCATTACTTACGACGCGCTGATTACAGTTTCTTTAGTAATACGAAGTAGGTAACGTTTCATGAGATTTGAATATCCGCGACTTCGCAGTAACCAGCGGTGATATTGATTCCTAGGCAAAAGGACGACCCGTGCACGCAACCGAACTCGCCAACACCAACAACGATCTAATGTCAAACAGACCTTTTCGTTGCCACCAACATTTGCCAATTCCAGGATATCTCTATGAAGACGAAGTTGGTTTTGATCTAGGTATAAATCAGAATGACGCTTCACCGTCGCGAACTTACTGATTCATCGGAAAAGTACGATGAATTCGAAACGTATAAATCCCTGTGACCGTCTCTTTCTCATCGTATTTTAATATTCCGAATAAGGACGTTGCAACGAATTATGAATTCATCCATTCATAACGACTGTAGACAACATTTAAGATAAATCGCCAAAGTGGTTTTGTTAATAACTTATTTATTTAACGCTGTATAATATTAAATAAACTCAATTTTATCACAGAGTATATATGCGCAAATAATACTACTACATAAGCTAAATAATAAACGCGGTAAATGATGCATCTAAGAGTATAACGAAATGAAATTAAAAGAATATATGAACTAGCGTTAAACTGAGGAAATGTGAAATTTAAAAAGGTAATGGTGGAAAATAACGCACGCGAAATATAAAAAAAGTAATATGCTCAAACGCCATAAAAAATTCGAAAAATTATTTTATAAAGATATCCCAGGTGTGAATTAATGAATACAATTACAATACCGAAAAAATTTAAATATTATACATGACATTATTTGCAAATGTATAATCAAACAAATATAATTAATAATTCATTGGTATTTTTGCGTATTTATGTATGTATTATATAGTTATATAAATATATATAGGTTGACTAATGTAAATTGTATAACAAATAATATATTCCAGTCTTCTGCAGATAATATAAATAAAAATATTATGTATAATATATAACGTCAATTTATAAACGAAAAACAATAAATGCAATTTAAATATAAAAACGCTTATAATATATGTATATTCTGCACAATATTATTAAACAGTACTGTACTGAATGAAATGATACTCATGGCTGATTTTAAAATATTTATTCGTTTAAAACCATTTTTACATTTAATTGGAGTATGTATAAAAAGTTTAATATATTCATGCTGTACTTAACATATTATTACATTTAAATTAAAAGAAGCAATATTTATATATTTAATAGTGATTTAATAGTGTATGATTTGCATCATTCACAATTATACAAATATAAATATAATAAAAATATAATAAAAATAAGCAAATAAAGAAATAAAGTATGTTGTAAAAAAATTGTTATATAACAATGTGTCTAGAATAATCGACCAAAACTATTTTAAAGCATTTCAAAACAAAATTTTTATTATACTTTCACACTTCCATTCATAATTAATAAAACCAAAACTTTAATAATTCTGTATTATTAAAAAGAGAACTATACTATTATAATGTATATGTCTCAGCATTAAAATTTCTACACACAGTTATCTAGTAGTCTAAAGCAATATTCTTTTGTAAAAAGTGTATATACATAAAATAATATGTTAATAACTCTATCCACCTCGTTAATTATTAATGAACAACAAGAAATCACGAAAATTTATATTTAATAAATTATGTATAGCGATACACAAATTAAAATGTTCCGTAATTTAAATTGTAATGGACTCTGAATGATTCCACACAATTAATATTTATTTATTCTATGCACTAGTGAAAAAAGTTATCACAAAAATACTCTGACATTATTAATTAATTTTAATATATTATTTAGCAACAGCACAAAACGCATTTACATAATTAATTATCGTGCCCTCTATATACAATTATTAGAAATATAAGAATTTTTCCCGCAAAGGATAGTACCAATTTTTAGATGCAATTTGTTTCACAGGTTCTATGAAATAATGATTTATATTGTAATAATAAGAAATATTTGATCAAATATTTACATGTAAATAAATAACTAAAATTTATATAATTACATATATATGTTTATATTAAAAAAATCATTTGAAATCAAGAATAAGTTAAATCGATAACGTTTGAAATAAATTATTTGAAAAATATACATTGACTGAATGTTCAAAAATAATTCAAAATCTAATTACAGTAAATATAAAAGATGTTTTAAAAATTAGAATAAAATATAAACACATTGATTTTCAATTTTTATTTTAATAATTTTAATTAATTATAATGAATACATTTTTTATCATTTTATAGTTTATACTGTGTATTTATACAAATTATGTATCTTTCAATTTGTTAGTTATTGCCGTGAAAATAATTTTATTTTAACAGTAATGAATTATTTGTACAGTTCATCAAAATTATATTACTATAGTCAAATTATTGTCATCTAATCTATCAATATGATTTCTTATTTAACTAGTAATATACAAATATCTGATTTTGTGTATATTTGAATTATATAAAAAGTTATTTTATTACCCGAGGTAAAATAATCAGATAAAAATATAAAAAATCCTTCCAATACAAGTTTCTGTTTCCGTGGAAACGGATTAGGGATCGCCTGCACTTGCTCACCAATAATTCTAAATTTCGTTCTATATCTTGTAGGATTACATTTGATGAGACTATTTTTAAATAATTTTTCATTTTGTTATATATTCAATGTAAATTTCATGTTGTTTGTGTAAAAATGTGTAATACGATATAAATTTCTTTTTATCCTATATTAATATACACAGTGCAAAATCTTTTTACGTTAAAAATAGCTACTTATTATGCAAATATATATTTTTATTTAGTTTGAAGTATAAATATACAAATACTTTTTATAAATTATATTATGAAATATTATTTTACATCTATAATTTATGCAATCAAAAATTCATTTGGCATCAATCTGTTTAACGTTTTAAGAAACCTATTAATTACAATATCTAATTTTTACTGTAAGTTTGACAATATTCTAATTATAAAAAAAAATATTTAAATTATGTTATTAAAAATAGGTTGATAATAAAATTATCATAAATGACCCACACAAAATTATATTTTCAATTGAAAAAATGTATATCTCTATATAATACAAAAACATTCATTTAAAGCATACAATAATGATTATCACAATTTCGAGAATTAATTGTGTATTTCATATTCACTATTAAATGTATTAAACAATGTTGTGGACATTGACTCGTCAGTAATATTATTTATAAAATAACTTTAACACAAATTGACGGCTTAGACGAATACCCAATGACACATGCAATTTTCATAAACGCGACGTGCGTGTCTCTCACGAAGCAGCATAATAATAACTAATAAAAACGCGTCGTTAGCTATAACTAAATGTAACGATTTGTTACATGTCAAAGAAAATGCGTTATTTCATTCCATTGAATAACTGTTGAAATTGTACTATTTTCCTTAAACTTAACAAAAAAAATTTTGAAAAGTCATTTTCATATTTAAGCGAAATAATAGCTGTATCATTGTTAGTTATTATTGTGCACATAAATTATAAAAAATACAATAAATATTTACTTTCTTGTTGTATAAAAATTTAAAAAAAACCTACGTATATCACGTAATTGCTACGAATATTTAATAACATTTAATAGTTATATTAACTGAAATTAATGATAATGAATTATTTAAAATATGCAATATATAAATAAATATGTTTTCTTGTAGTCAATAAAACATTTTCAAAGATAGATTGACAATAAATTTCACAAAAACTGGCATTATAGTTATAATAAAAAATCTAATTGTTTGATTTCCGTCTCTTTGTCATATCTAGAAATAAATATATTTTCATATAGGGGCAGAACAGCAGTAATGACAAAGAGAATTGCATCTAAGATTCTCATAATACCTAAATAGACTTGTTGAATGCTAACATGCAGACTACGTTTCCAATCAGAAGCTTGAACACAAACTAGACTCAAATTCGATATAGTAGAAAGACACATTGTTCACCGAGTTATTCTTGGGCTGAGATTTTTTCTGCAAAAATATTACATTAACGTCTGAGAATATAATTTGAATCCTATTTAATAATATGTAAATAACAATAAATTCTAATTTCCACTATGAGCTAGCTATAAAATTTAATAAAAAAAAAACATAATTAAATGAATTACAATTTAATGATTTTACAAAAAATGTTATTATATATTAAATATATGGAAACTTTTGTATGAAAAATTATATTTTTACCAGGAAAAGAAGAAATTTATAGTTTTTTC